>JACCIZ010000348.1:0-157309 GCA_025506415.1 Flaveria robusta
GTCAATCCATAAATTTCTTTATTGACAATCAAGGAAAGCAAACCACTTGTAAATGATGAAAGAAACTACTCTTATTCATTTAATAAGAATCGATAATCAAATGAAAGTGGTGGGATGTAAGTAATCATACGTTAAACAAGAAACACAATGTGTGACCTATCAAAAAGAAGTTAAATCAATGCAGCATAACCAAGTAAATAACGGTGAATTGTATTTCAATCGAAATTATGCAACTATAGATTAGTGCATCAAACTATTCATGAATGCTTAACTAAATACATACAAAGGGAACTAGTTATACAAAAACATTAAACACCAATTGTTCTCGTATCGATAGTTTTCGCTTTCCTTAACAACGTCCAAAGTTATTTAGTTTTGATTCCTAAGTCTAATAAACACTTTCCTAAACCAATATAAAGATATTTGATTGTAATTATTATTGGAATCATACTAGTCAATCACATATGTTACATAGTATCTATTGTTTACATCTAAACAAATACCGAATACAAAACCACACGAATGATCCTTAAAATCAATACACTCCTGCTCAAATCTTGTCCATTACACTATACAACTTACTTCAAACACTCTTTTTTCCAAAATAAACTAAATCAATGTAAATAACAACTGTCAATCCAAAGATTTCTTTATTGACAATCAAGGCAAGGAAATCATGTGCAGATGATATAGAAACTACTCTTATTCATTTAATAAGATTCGATAATCAAATGAAAGTGGTGGGATGTAATTAATCATACGTCAAAGAAGAAACAAAATGTGTGACCTATCAAAAAGAAGTCAAATCAAAGTAGCATAACCAAGTAAATAACGGTGAATTGTATTTCAATCGAAATTATGCAACTATAGATTAGTGCATCAAACTATTAATGAATGCTTAACTAAATACATACAAAGAGAACTAGTTAGACAGAAACATTAAACAACAACTGTTCTCTCATCAATAGCTTTTGCTTTCCTTAACAACTTGCAACATTCTTGAGTTTTGATTATTAAGTTTAATAAACACACTTCTAAACCAATATAAAGAAATCTGATTGTAATTATCATTGGAATCATACTTGCCAATCACATATGTTACATAGTATTATTGTTTACATCGAAACAAAAACCGAATACAAAACCACACGAATGACCCTTGAAATCAGTCCACTCCTCCTCATATCTCGTCCATAACACTGAACAACCTACATCAAACCCTATTTATTCGAAAATGAACTAAATCTATCAAAATAACAACTGTCAATCTGTAGATTTCTTTATTGACAATCAAGGAAAGCAAACCACTTGTAAATGATGAAGAAACTACTCTTATTCATTTAATAAGAATCGATAATCAAATGAAAGTGGTGGGATGTAAGTAATCATACGTTAAACAAGAAACACAATGTGTGACCTATCAAAAAGAAGTTAAATCAATGCAGCATAACCAAGTAAATAACGGTGAATTGTATTTCAATCGAAATTATGCAACTATAGATTAGTGCATCAAACTATTCATGAATGCTTAACTAAATACATACAAAGGAAACTAGTTATACAAAAACATTAAACACCAATTGTTCTCGTATCGATAGTTTTCGCTTTCCTTAACAACGTCCAACGTTATTTAGTTTTGATTCCTAAGTCTAATAAACACTTTCCTAAACCAATATAAAGATATTTGATTGTAATTATTATTGGAATCATACTTGCCAATCACATATGTTACATAGTATTATTGTTTACATCGAAACAAAAACCGAATACAAAACCACACGAATGACCCTTGAAATCAGTCCACTCCTCCTTATATCTCGTCCATAACACTAAACAACCTACATTAAACACTATTTATTCGAAAATGAACTAAATCAATCCAAATAACAACTGTCAATCCAAAGATTTCTTTGTTGACAATCAAGGCAAGTAAACCACTAGTAAATGATGTAGAAACTACAATTATTCTTTTAATAAGAATCGATAATTAAATGAAAGTGGTGGGATGTAATTAATCATACTTTAAACAAGAAACAAAATGTGTGACCTATCAAAAAGAAGTCAAATCAATGTAGCATAACCAAGTAAATAACGGTGAATTGTATTTCAATCGAAATTATGCAACTATAGATTAGTGCATCAAACTATTAATGAATGCTCAACTAAATACATACAAAGGGAACTAGTTATACAAAAACATTAAACAACAACTGTTCTCGCATCAATAGCTTTTGCTTTCCTTAACAACGTGCAACATTCTTGAGTTTTGATTATTAAGTTTAATAAACACACTTCTAAACTAATATAAAGAAATGTGATTGTAATTATAATTGGAATCATACATGCTAATCACATATGTTACATAGTATCTATTGTTTACATCCAAACTAATACCGAATACAAAACCACACGAATGATCCTTAAAATCAATACACTCCTGCTCAAATCTTGTCCATTACACTATACAACTTACTTCAAACACTCTTTTTTCCAAAAAACTAAATCAATGTAAATAACAACTGTCAATCCAAAGATTTCTTTATTGACAATCAAGGCAAGTAAACCACTTGTAAATGATGTAGAAACTACTCTTATTCATTTAATAAGAATCGATAATCAAATGAAAGTGGTGGGATGTAATTAATCATACGTTAAACAAGAAACAAAATGTGTGACCTATCAAAAAGAAGTCAAATCAATGTAGCATAACCAAGTAAATAACGGTGAATTGTATTTCAATCGAAATTATGCAACTATAGATTAGTGCATCAAACTATTAATGAATGCTTAACTAAATACATACAAAGAGAACTAGTTAGACAAAAACATTAAACAACAACTGTTCTCGCATCAATAGCTTTTGCTTTCCTTAACAACTTGCAACGTTCTTGAGTTTTGATTATTAAGTTTAATAAACACACTTCTAAACCAATATAAAGAAATCTGATTGTAATTATCATTGGAATCATACTTGCCAATCACATATGTTACATAGTATTATAGTTTACATCGAAACAAAAACCGAAAACAAAACCACACGAATGACCCTTGAAATCAGTCCACTCCTTATATCTCGTCCATAACACTAAACAACCTATATCAAACACTATTTATTCGAAAATGAACTAAATCAATCCAAATAACAACTGTCAATCCAAAGATTTCTTTGTTGACAATCAAGGCAAGTAAACCACTTGTAAATGATGTAGAAACTACAATTATTCTTTTAATAAGAATCGATAATCAAATGAAAGTGGTGGGATGTAATAAATCATACGTTAAACAAGAAACAAAATGTGTGACCTATCAAAAAGAAGTCAAATCAATGTAGCAAAACCAAGTAAATAACGGTGAATTGTATTTCAATTGAAATTATGCAACTATAGATTGTGCATCAAACTATTAATGAATGCTCAACTAAATACATACAAAGGGAACTAGTTATACAAAAACATTAAACAACAACTGTTCTCGCATCAATAGCTTTTGCTTTCCTTAACAACGTGCAACTTTCTTGAGTTTTGATTATTAAGTTTAATAAACACACTTCTAAACCAATATAAAGAAATTGATTGTAATTATTATTGGAATCATACATGCAATCACATATGTTACATAGTATCTATTGTTTAATCCAAACAATACCGAATACAAAACCACACGAATGATCCTTAAAATCAATACACTCCTGCTCAAATCTGTCCATTACACTATACAACTTCTTAAACACTCTTTTTTCCAAAATGAACTAAATCAATGTAAATAACAACTATCAATCCAAAGATTTCCTTATTGACAATCAAGGCAAGTAAACCACCAATAATGATGTAGAAACTACTCTTATTCATTTAATAAGAATCGATAATCAAATGAAAGTGGTGGGATGTAATTAATCATACGTTAAACAAGAAACACAATGTGTGACCTATCAAAAAGAAGTCAAATCAATGTAGCATAACCAAGTAAATAACGGTGAATTGTATTTCAATCGAAATTATGCAACTATAGATTAGTGCATCAAACTATTAATGAATGCTTAACTAAATACATACAAAGGGAACTAGTTATACAAAAACATTAAACAACAACTGTTCTCGCATCGATAGCTTTTGCTTTCCTTAACAACGTGCAACGTTCTTGAGTTTTGATTATTAAGTTTAATAAACACACTTCTAAACCAATATAAAGAAATCTGATTGTAATTATCATTGGAATCATACTTGCCAATCACATATGTTACATAGTATTATTGTTTACATCGAAACAAAAACCGAATACAAAACCACACGAATGACCCTTGAAATCAATCCACTCCTCCTCATATCTCGTCCATAACACTGAACAACCTACATCAAACACTATTTATTCGAAAATGAACTAAATCTATCAAAATAACAACTGTCAACCTGTAGATTTCTTTATTGACAATCAAGGAAAGCAAACCACTTGTAAATGATGAATAAACTACTCTTATTCATTTAATAAGAATCGATAATCAAATGAAAGTGGTGGGATGTAAGTAATCATACGTTAAACAAGAAACACAATGTGTGACCTATCAAAAAGAAGTTAAATCAATGCAGCATAACCAAGTAAATAACGGTGAATTGTATTTCAATCGAAATTATGCAACTATAGATTAGTGCATCAAACTATTCATGAATGCTTAACTAAATACATACAAAGGGAACTAGTTATACAAAAACATTAAACACCAATTGTTCTCGTATCGATAGTTTTCGCTTTCCTTAACAACGTCCAACGTTCTTTAGTTTTGATTCCTAAGTCTAATAAACACTTTCCTAAACCAATATAAAGATATTTGATTGTATTTATTATTGGAATCATACTAGTCAATCACATATGTTACATAGTATCTATTGTTTATATCTAAACAAATACCGAATACAAAACCACACGAATGATCCTTAAAATCAATACACACCTGCTCAAATCTTGTCCATTACACTATACAACTTACTTCAAACACTATTTTTTCCAAAATGAACTAAATCAATGTAAATAACAACTGTCAATCCAAAGATTTCTTTATTGACAATCAAGGCAAGGAAATCACATGTAAATGATGTAGAAACTACTCTTATTCATTTAATAAGAATCGATAATCAAATGAAAGTGGTGGGATGTAATTAATCATACGTTAAACAAGAAACAAAATGTGTGACCTATCAAAAAGAAGTCAAACAATGTAGCATAACCAAGTAAATAACGGTGAATTGTATTTCAATCGAAATTATGCAACTATAGATTAGTGCATCAAACTATTAATGAATGCTTAACTAAATACATACAAAGAGAACTAGTTATACAAAAACATTAAACAACAACTGTTCTCGCATCGATAGCTTTTGCTTTCCTTAACAACGTGCAACGTTCTTGAGTTTTGATTATTAAGTTTAATAAACACACTTCTAAACCAATATAAAGAAATCTGATTGTAATTATCATTGGAATCATACTTGCCAATCACATATGTTACATAGTATTATTATTTACATCGAAACAAAAACCGAATACAAAACCACACGAATGACCCTTGAAATCAATCCACTCCTCCTCAAATCTCGTCCATAACACTGAACAACCTACATCAAACACTATTTATTCCAAAATGAACTAAATCAATCCAAATAACAACAGTCAATCCATAAATTTCTTTATTGACAATCAAGGAAAGCAAACCACTTGTAAATGATGAAGAAACTACTCTTATTCATTTAATAAGAATCGATAATCATATGAAAGTGGTGAGATGTAAGTAATCATACGTTAAACAGGAAACAAAATGTGTGACCTATCAAAAAGATGTCAAATCAATGTAGCATAACCAAGTAAATAACGGTGAATTGTATTTCAATCGAAATTATGCAACTATAGATTAGTGCATCAAACTATTAATGAATGCTTAACTAAATACATACAAAGGGAACTAGTTATACAAAAACATTAAACAACAACTGTTCTCGCATCGATAGCTTTTGCTTTCCTTAACAACGTGCAATATTCTTGAGTTTTGATTATTAAGTTTAATAAACACACTTCTAAACCAATATAAAGAAATCTGATTGTAATTATCATTGGAATCATGCATGCTAATCACATATGTTACATAGTATTATTGTTTACATTGAAACAAAAACCGAATACAAAACCACACGAATGACCCTTGAAATCAATACACTCCTCCTCAAATCTCATCCATAACACTGAACAACCTACATCAAACACTATTTATTCGAAAATTTACTAAATCTATCCAAATAACAACTGTCAATCTGTAGATTTCTTTATTGACAATCAAGGAAAGCAAACCACTTGTAAATGATGAAGAAACTACTCTTATTCATTTAATAAGAATCGATAATCAAATGAAAGTGGTGGAATGTAAGTAATCATACGTTAAACAAGAAACACAATGTGTGACCTATCAAAAAGAAGTTAAATCAATGCAGCATAACCAAGTAAATAACGATGAATTGTATTTTAATCAAAATTATGCAACTATAGATTAGTGCATCAAACTATTCATGATTGCTTAACTAAATACATACAAAGGGAACTAGTTATACAAAAACATTAAACACCAATTGTTCTCGTATCGATAGTTTTCGCATTCCTTAACAACGTCCAACGTTCTTTAGTTTTGAGTCCTAAGTCTAATAAACACTTTCCTAAACCAATATAAAGATAATTGATTGTAATTATTATTGGAATCATACTAGTCAATCACATATGTTACATAGTATCTATTGTTTACATCCAAACAAATACCGAATACAAAACCACACGAATGATCCTTAAAATCAATACACTCCTGCTCAAATCTTGTCCATTACACTATACAACTTACTTCAAACACTCTTTTTTCCAAAATGAACTAAATCAATATAAATAACAACTGTCAATCCAAAGATTTCTTTATTGACAATCAAGGCAAGTAAACCACTTGTAAATGATGTAGAAACTACTCTTATTCATTTAATAAGGATCGATAATCAAATGAAAGTGGTGGGATGTAAGTAATCATACGTTAAACAAGAAACACAATGTGTGACCTATCCAAAAGAAATTAAATCAATGCAGCATAACCAAGTAAATAACGGTGAATTGTATTTCAATCGAAATTATGCAACTATAGATTAGTGCATCAAACTATTCATGAATGCTTAACTAAATACATACAAAGGGAACTAGTTATACAAAAACATTAAACACCAATTGTTTTCGTATCGATAGTTTTCGCTTTCCTTAACAACGTCCAACGTTCTTTAGTTTTGATTCCTAAGTCTAATAAACACTTTCCTAAACCTATATAAAGATATTTGATTATAATTATTATTGGAATCATACTAGTCAATCACATATGTTACATAGTATCTATTGTTTACATCCAAACAAATACCGAATACAAAACCACACGAATGATCCTTAAAATCAATACACTCCAGCTCAAATCTTGTCCATAACACTATACAACTTACTTCAAACACTCTTTTTTCCAAAATGAACTAAATCAATGTAAATAACAACTGTCAATCCAAAGATTTCTTTATTAACAATCAAGGCAAGTAAACCACTTGTAAATATTGTAGAAACTACTCTTATTCATTTAATAAGAATCGATAATCAAATGAAAGTGGGGGGATGTAATTAATCATACGTTAAACAAGAAACACAATGTGTGACCTATCAAAAAGAAGTCAAATCAATGTAGCATAACCAAGTAAATAACGGTGAATTGTATTTCAATCGAAATTATGCAACTATAGATTAGTGCATCAAACTATTAATGAATGCTTAACTAAATACATACAAAGAGAACTAGTTAGACAAAAACATTAAACAACAACTGTTCTCGCATCAATAGCTTTTGCTTTCCTTAACAACTTACAACGTTCTTGAGTTTTGATTATTAAGTTTAATAAACACACTTCTAAACCAATATAAAGAAATCTGATTGTAATTATCATTAGAATCATACTTGCCAATCACATATGTTACATAGTATTATTGTTTACATCGAAACAAAAACCGAATACAAAACCACACGAATGACCCTTGAAATCAGTCCACTCCTTCTCATATCTCGTCCATAACACTGAACAACCTACATCAAACCCTATTTATTCGAAAATGAACTAAATCTATCAAAATAACAACTGTCAATCTGTAGATTTCTTTATTGACAATCAAGGAAAGCAAACCACTTGTACATGATGAAAAAACTACTCTTATTCATTTAATAAGAATCGATAATCAAATGAAAGTGGTGGGATGTAAGTAATCATACGTTAAACAAGAAACACAATGTGTGACCTATCAAAAAGAAGTTAAATCAATGCAGCATAACCAAGTAAATAACGGTGAATTGTATTTCAATCGAAATTATGCAACTATAGATTAGTGCATCAAACTATTAATGAATGCTTAACTAAATACATACAAAGGGAACTAGTTATACAAAAACATTAAACAACAACTGTTCTCGCATCGATAGCTTTTGCTTTCCTTAACAACGTGCAACATTCTTGAGTTTTGATTATTAAGTTTAATAAACACACTTCTAAACCAATATAAAGAAATCTGATTGTAATTATCATTGGAATCATACTTGCCAATCACATATGTTACATAGTATTATTGTTTGCATCGAAACAAAAACCGAATACAAAACCACACGAATGACCCTTGAAATCAATCCACTCCTTCTCATATCTCGTCCACAACACTAAACAACCTACATCACACACTATTTATTCGAAAATGAACTAAATCTATCCAAATAACAACGGTCAATCTGTAGATTTCTTTATTGACAATCAAGGAAAGCAAACCACTTGTAAATGATGAAGAAACTAATCTTATTCATTTAATAAGAATCGATAATCAAATGAAAGTGGTGGGATGTAATTAATCATACGTTAAACAAGAAACAAAATGTGTGACCTATCAAAAAGATGTCAAATCAATGTAGCATAACCAAGTAAATAACGGTGAATTGTATTTCAATCGAAATTATGCAACTATAGATTAGTGCATCAAACTATTAATGAATGCTCAACTAAATACATACAAAGGGAACTAGCTATACAAAAACATTAAACAACAACTGTTCTCGCATCAATAGCTTTTGCTTTCCTTAACAACGTGCAACATTCTTGAGTTTTGATTATTAAGTTTAATAAACACACTTCTAAACCAATATAAAGAAATCTGATTGTAATTATCATTGGAATCATGCATGCTAATCACATATGTTACATAGTATTATTGTTTACATTGAAACAAAAACTGAATAAAAAACCACACGAATGACCCTTGAAATCAATCCACTCCTCCTCATATCTCATCCATAAAACTGAACAACCTACATCAAACACTATTTATTCGAAAATTTACTAAATCTATCCAAATAACAACTGTCAATCTGTAGATTTCTTTATTGTCAATCAAGGAAAGCAAACCACTTGTAAATGATGAAGAAACTACTCTTATTCATTTAATAAGAATCGATAATCAAATGAAAGTGGTGGAATGTAAGTAATCATATGTTAACCAAGAAACACAATGTGTGACCTATCAAAAAGAAGTTAAATCAATGCAGCATCACCAAGTAAATAACGATGAATTGTATATTAATCGAAATTATGCAACTATAGATTAGTGCATCGAACTATTCATGAATGCTTAACTAAATACATACTAAGGGAACTAGTTATACAAAAACATTAAACACCAATTGTTCTCGTATCGATAGTTTTCGCATTCCTTAAAAACGTCCAACGTTCTTTAGTTTTGATTCCTAAGTCTAATAAATACTTTCCTAAACCAATATAAAGATATTTGATTGTAATTATTATTGGAATCATACTAGTCAATCACATATGTTACATAGTATCTATTGTTTACATCCAAACAAATACTGAATACAAAACCACACGAATGAACCTTAAAATCAATACACTCCTGCTCAAACCTTGTCCATTACACTATACAACTTACTTCAAACACTCGTTTTTCCAAAATGAAATAAATCAATGTAAATAACAACTGTCTATCCAAAGATTTCTTTATTGACAATCTAGGCCAGTAAACCACTTGTAAATGATGTAAAAACTATTCTTATTCATTTAATAAGGATCGATAATCAAATGAAAGTGGTGGAATGTAAGTATTCATACGTTAAACAAGAAACACAATGTGTGACCTATCCAAAAGAAATTAAATCAATGCAGCATAACCAAGTAAATAACGGTGAATTGTATTTCAATCGAAATTATGCAACTATAGATTAGTGCATCAAACTATTCACGAATGCTTAACTAAATACATACAAAGGGAACTAGTTATACAAAAACATTAAACACCAATTGTTTTCGTATCGATAGTTTTCACTTTCCTTAACAACGTCCAACGTTCTTTAGTTTTGATTCCTAAGTCTAATAAACACTTTCCTAAACCTATATAAAGATATTTGATTATAATTATTATTGGAATCATACTAGTCAATCACATATGTTACATAGTATCTATTGTTTACATCCAAACAAATACCAAATACAAAACCACACGAATGATCCTTAAACTCAATACACTCCAGCTCAAATCTTGTCCATAACACTATTCAACTTACTTCAAACACTCTTTTTTCCAAAATGAACTAAATCAATGTAAATAACAACTGTCAATCCAAAGATTTCTTTATTGACAATCAAGGCAAGTAAACCACTTGTAAATAATGTAGAAACTACTCTTATTCATTTAATAAGAATCGATAATCAAATGAAAGTGGGGGGATGTAATTAATCATACGTTAAACAAGAAACACAATGTGTGACCTATCAAAAAGAAGTCAAATCAATATAGCATAACCAAGTAAATAACGGTGAATTGTATTTCAATCGAAATTATGCAACTATAGATTAGTGCATCAAGCTATTAATGAATGCTTAACTAAATACATACAAAGGGAACTAGTTATACAAAAACATTAAACACCAATTGTTTTCGTATCGATAGTTTTCGCTTTCCTTAACAACGTCCAACGTTCTTAGTTTTGATTCCTAAGTCTAATAAACACTTTCCTAAACCTATATAAAGATATTTGATTGTAATTATTATTGGAATCATACTAGTCCATCACATATGTTACATAGTATCTATTGTTTACATCCAAACAAATACCAAATATAAAACCACACGAATGATCCTTAAAATCAATACACTCCAGCTCAAATCTTGTCCATAACACTATACAACTTACTTCAAACACTCTTTTTTCCAAAATGAACTAAATCAATGTAAATAACAACTGTCAATCCAAAGATTTCTTTATTGACAATCAAGGCAAGTAAACCACTTGTAAATGATGTAGAAAGTACTCTTATTCATTTAATAAGGATCGATAATCAAATGAAAGTGGGGGGATGTAATTAATCATACGTTAAACAAGAAACACAATGTGTGACCTATCAAAAAAAAGTCAAATCAATATAGCATAACCAAGTAAATAACGATGAATTGTATTTCAATCGAAATTATGCAACTATAGATTAGTGCATCAAACTATTAATGAATGCTTAACTAAATACATACAAAGGGAACTTGTTATACAAAAACATTAAACAACAACTGTTCTCGCATCGATAGCTTTTGCTTTCCTTAACAACGTGCAACATTCTTGAGTTTTGATTATTAAGTCTAATAAACACACTTCTAAACCAATATAAAGAAATTTGATTGTAGTTATCATTGGAATCATACTTGCCAATCACATATGTTACATAGTATTATTGTTTACATCGAAACAAAAACCGAATACAAAACCACACGAATGACCCTTGAAATCAATCCACTCCTCCTCATATCTCGTCCATAACACTGAACAACCTACATCAAACCCTATTTATTTGAAAATGAACTAAATCAATCCAAATGACAACTATCAATCTGTAGATTTCTTTATTGACAATCAAGGAATGCAAACCACTTGTAAATGATGAAGAAACTACTCTTATTCATTTAATAAGAATCGATAATCAAATGAAAGTGGTGGGATGTAAGTAATCATACGTTAAACAAGAAACACAATTTGTGACCTATCAAAAATAAGTTAAATCAATGCAGCATAACCAAGTAAATAACGGTGAATTGTATTTCAATCGAAATTATGCAACTATAGATTAGTGCATCAAACTATTCATGAATGCTTAACTAAATACATACAAAGGGAACTAGTTATACAAAAACATTAAACACCAATTGTTCTCGTATCGATAGTTTTCGCTTTCCTTAACAACGTTCAACGTTCTATAGTTTTGATTCCTAAGTCTAATAAACACTTTCCTAAACCAATATAAAGATATTCGATTGTAATTATTATTGGAATCATACTAGTCAATCATATATGTTACATAGTATCTATTGTTTACATCCAAACTAATACCGAATACAAAACCACATGAATGATCCTTAAAATCAATACACTCCTGCTCAAATCTTGTCCATTACACTATACAACTTACTTCAAACACTCTTTTTTCCTAAATGAACTAAATCAATCCAAATAACAACAGTCAATCCATAGATTTCTTTATTGACAATCAAGGCAAGTAAACCACTTGTAAATGATGTAGAAACTACAATTATTCTTTTAATAAGAATCGATAATCAAATGAAAGTGGTGGGATGTAATTAATCATACGTTAAACAAGAAACACAATGTGTGACCTATCAAAAAGAAGTCAAATCAATATAGCATAACCATGTAAATAACGGTGAATTGTATTTCAATTGAAATTATGCAACTATAGATTAGTGAATCAAACTATTAATGAATGCTTAACTAAATACATACAAAGGGAACTAGTTATACAAAAACATTAAACAACAACTATTCTCGCATCGATAGCTTTTGCTTTCCTTAACAACGTGCAACATTCTTGAGTTTTGATTATTAAGTCTAATAAACACACTTCTAAACCAATATAAAGAAATTTGATTGTAGTTATCATTGGAATCATACTTGCCAATCACATATGTTACATAGTATTATTGTTTACATCCAAACAAAAACTGAATACAAAACCACACGAATAACCCTTGAAATCAATACACTCCTCCTCATATCTCGTCCATAACACTGAACAACCTACATCAAACACTATTTTTTTGAAAATAAACTAAATCAATCCAAATAACAACTGTCAATCTATAGATTTCTTTATTGACAATCAAAGAAAGCAAAGCACTTGTAAATGATGAAAAAACTACTCTTATTCATTTAATAAGAATCGATAATCAAATGAAAGTGGTGGGATGTAAGTAATCATACGTTAAACAAGAAACACAATGTTTGACCCATCAAAAATAAGTTAAATCAATGCAGCATAACCAAGTAAATAACGGTGAATTGTATTTCAATCGAAATTATGCAACTATAGATTAGTGCATCAAACTATTCATGAATGCTTAACTAAATACATTCAAAGGGAACTAGTTATACAAAAACATTAAACACCAATTGTTCTCGTATCGATAGTTTTCGCTTTCCTTAACAACGTTCAATGTTCTTTAGTTTTGATTCCTAAGTCTAATAAACACTTTCCTAAACCAATATAAAGATATTTGATTGTAATTATTATTGGAATCATACAAGTCAATCACATATGTTACATAGTATCTATTGTTTACATCCAAACTAATACCGAATACAAAACCACACGAATGATCCTTAAAATCAATACACTCCTGCTCAAATCTTGTTCATAACACTATTCAACATACTTCAAACACTCTTTTTTCCAAAATGAACTAAATCAATGTAAATAAAAACTTTCAATCCAAAGATTTCTTTATTGACAATCAAGGCAAGCAAACCACTTGTAAATGATGTAGAAACTACTCTTATTCATTTAATAAGAATCGATAATCAAATGAAAGTGGTGGGATGCAATTAATCATACGTTAAACAAGAAACACAATGTGTGACCTAAAAAAAATAAGTCAAATCAATGCAGCATAACCAAGTAAATAACAGTGAATTGTATTTCAATCGAAATTATGCAACTATAGATTAGTGAATCAAACTATTCATGAATGCTTAACAAAATACATACAAAGAGAACTAGTTTTACAAAAACATTAAACACCAGTTGTTCTCGTATCGATTGTTTTCGCTTTCCTTAACAACGTTCAACGTTCTTTAGTTTTGGTTCCTAAGTCAAATAAACACTTTCCTAAACCAATATAGAGATATTTGATTGTAATTATTATTGGAATGATACTAGTCAATCACATATGTTACATAGTATCTATTGTTTACATCCAAACTAATACCGAATACAAAACCACACGAATGATCCTTAAAATCAATACACTCCTGCTCAAATCTTGTCTATAACACTATACAACTTACTTCAAACACTTTATTTTCCAAAATGAACTAAATCAATGTAAATAACAACTATCAATCCAAAGATTTCTTTATTGACAATAAAAGCAAGTAAACCACTTGTAAATGATGTAGAAACTACTCATATTCTTTTAATAAGAATCGATAATCAATTGAAAGTGGTGGGATGTAATTAATCATACGTTAAACAAGAAACAAAATGTGTGACCTATAAAAAAGAAGTCAAATCAATGTAGCATAACCAAGTAAATAACAGTGAATTGTATTTCAATCGAAATTATGCAACCATAGATTAGTGCATCAAACGATTAATGAATGCCCTACTAAATACATACAAAGGGAACTAGTTATACAAAAACATTAAACAACAACTATTCTCGCATCAATAGCTTTTGCTTTCCTTAACAACGTGCAACATTCATGAGTTTTGATTATTAAGTTTAATAAACAAACTTCTAAACCAATATAAAGAAATCTGATTGTAATTATCATTGGAATCATACATGCTAATCATATATGTTACATAGTATTATTGTTTACATCGAAACAAAAACCTAATACAAAACCACACGAATGACCCTTGAAATCAATCCACTCCTCCTCATATCTCGTCTATAACACTAAACAACCTACATCAAACACTATTTATTCGAAAATGAACTAAGTCTATCCAAATAACAACTGTCAATCTGTAGATTTCTTTATTGACAATCAAGGAGAGAAAACCACTTGTAAATGATGAAGAAACTACTATTATTCATTTAATAAGAATCGATAATCAAATGAAAGTGGTGGGATGTAAGTAATCATACGTTAAACAAGAAACACAATGTGTGACCTAAAAAAAATAAGTCAAATCAATGCAGCATAACCAAGTAAATAACAGTGAATTGTATTTCAATCGAAATTATGCAACTATAGATTAGTGAATCAAACTATTCATGAATGCTTAACAAAATACATACAAAGAGAACTAGTTTTACAAAAACATTAAACACCAGTTGTTCTCGTATCGATTGTTTTCGCTTTCCTTAACAACGTTCAACGTTCTTTAGTTTTGGTTCCTAAGTCAAATAAACACTTTCCTAAACCAATATAGAGATATTTGATTGTAATTATTATTGGAATGATACTAGTCAATCACATATGTTACATAGTATCTATTGTTTACATCCAAACTAATACCGAATACAAAACCACACGAATGATCCTTAAAATCAATACACTCCTGCTCAAATCTTGTCTATAACACTATACAACTTACTTCAAACACTTTTTTTTCCAAAATGAACTAAATCAATGTAAATAACAACTATCAATCCAAAGATTTCTTTATTGACAATAAAAGCAAGTAAACCACTTGTAAATGATGTAGAAACTACTCATATTCTTTTAATAAGAATCGATAATCAATTGAAAGTGGTGGGATGTAATTAATCATACGTTAAACAAGAAACAAAATGTGTGACCTATAAAAAAGAAGTCAAATCAATGTAGCATAACCAAGTAAATAACAGTGAATTGTATTTCAATCGAAATTATGCAACCATAGATTAGTGCATCAAACGATTAATGAATGCCCTACTAAATACATACAAAGGGAACTAGTTATACAAAAACATTAAACAACAACTGTTCTCGCATCAATAGCTTTTGCTTTCCTTAACAACGTGCAACATTCATGAGTGTTGATTATTAAGTTTAATAAACAAACTTCTAAACCAATATAAAGAAATCTGATTGTAATTATCATTGGAATCATACATGCTAATCATATATGTTACATAGTATTATTGTTTACATCGAAACAAAAACCTAATACAAAACCACACGAATGACCCTTGAAATCAATCCACTCCTCCTCATATCTCGTCTATAACACTAAACAACCTACATCAAACACTATTTATTCGAAAATGAACTAAGTCTATCCAAATAACAACTGTCAATCTGTAGATTTCTTTATTGACAATCAAGGAGAGAAAACCACTTGTAAATGATTAAGAAACTACTATTATTCATTTAATAAGAATCGATAATCAAATGAAAGTGGTGGGATGTAAGTAATCATACGTTAAACAAGAAACACAATGTGTGACCTATCAAAAAGAAGTTAAATCAATGCAGCATAACCAAGTAAATAACGGTGAATTGTATTTCAATCGAAATTATGCAACTATAGATTAGTGCATCAAACTATTCATGAATGCTTAACTAAATACATACAAAGGGAACTAGTTATACAAAACATTAAACACCAATTGTTCTCGTATCGATTGTTTTCGCTTTCCTTAACAACGTCCAACGTTCTTTAGTTTTGCTTCCTAAGTCTAATAAACACTTTCCTAAACCAATATAAAGATATTTGATTGTAATTATTATTGGAATCATACTAGTCAATCACATATGTTACATAGTATCTATTGTTTACATATCAATACACTCCAGCTCAAATCTTGTCCATAAAACTATACAACTTACTGCAAACACTCTTTTTTTCAAAGTGAACTAAATCAATGTAAATAACAACTGTCAATCCAAAGATTTCCTTATTTACAATCAAGTCAAGTAAACCACTTGTTAATGATGTAGAAACTACTCTTATTCATTTAATAAGAATCGATAATCAAATGAAAGTGGTGGGATGTAATTAATCATACGTTAAACAAGAAACACAATGTGTGATCTATCAAAAAGAAGTCAAATCAATATAGCATAACCAAGTAAATAACGGAGAATTGTATTTCAATCGAAATTATGCAACTATAGATTAGTGCATCAAACTATTAATGAATGCTTAACTAAATACATACAAAGAGAACTAGTTATACAAAAACATTAAACAACAACTGTTCTCGCTTCGATAGCTTTTGCTTTCCTTAACAACGTGCAACATTCTTGAGTTTTGATTATTAAGTTTAATAAACACACTTCTAAACCAATATAAAGAAATCTGATTGTAATTATCATTGGAATCATACTTGCCAATCACATATGTTACATAGTATTATTGTTTACAGCGAAACCAAAACCGAATACAAAACCACCCGAATGACCCTTGAAATCAATCCACTCCTCCTCAAATCTCGTCCATAACACTGAACAACCTATGTCAAACACTCTTTATTCCAAAATGAACTAAATCAATCCAAATAACAACAGTCAATCCATAAATTTCTTTATTGACAATCATGGAAAGCAAACCACTTGTAAATGATGAAGAAACAACTCTTATTCATTTAATAAGAATCGATAATCAAATGAAAGTGGTGGGATATAAGTAATTATACGTTAAACAAGAAACACAATGTGTGACCTATCAAAGATAAGTCAAATCAATGTAGCATAACCAAGTAAATAACAGTGAATTGTATTTCAATCGAAATTATGCAACTATAAATTAGTGCATCAAACTATTCATGAATGCTTAACTAAATACATACAAAGGGAACTAGTTATACAAAAACATTAAACACCAATTGTTCTCGTATCGATTGTTTTCGCTTTCCTTAACAACGTTCAACGTTCTTTAGTTTTGATTCCTAAGTCAAATAAACACTTTCCTAAACCAATATAAAGATATTTGATTGTAATTTTTATTGGAATCATACTAGTCAATCACATATGTTACATTGAATCTATTGTTTACATCCAAACAAATACCGAATACAAAACCACATGAATGATCCTTAAAATCAATACACTCCTGCTCAAATGTTGTCCATAACACTATACAACTTACTTCAAACACTCTTTTTTCCAAAATGAACTAAATCATTGTAAATAACAACTATCAATCCAAAGATTTCTTTATTGACAATCAAGGCAAGTAAACCACTTGCATATAATGAAGAAACTACTCTTATTCATTTAATAAGGATCGATAATCAAATGAAAGTGGTGGGATGTAAGTAATCATACGATAAACAAGAAACACAATGTGTGACCTATCAAAAAAGAATTTAAATCAATGCAGCATAACCAAGTAAATAACGGTGAATTGTATTTCAAACGAAATTATGCAACTATAGATTAGTGCATCAAACTATTCATGAATGCTTAACTAAATACATACAAAGAGAACTAGTTATACAAAAACATTAAACACCAATTGTTCTCGTATCGATTGTTTTCGCTTTCCTTAACAACGTCTAACGTTCTTTAGTTTTGATTCCTAAGTCTAATAAACACTTTCCTAAACCAATATACAGATATTTGATTGTAATTATTATTGGAATCATACTAGTTAATCACATATGTTACATTGTATCTATTGTTTACATCCAGACAAATACCGAATACAAAACCACACGAATGATCCTTAAAATCAATACACTCCTGCTCAAATCTTGTCCATAACACTATACAACTTACTTCAAACACTCTTTTTTCCAAAATGAACTAAATCAATGTAAATAACAACTGTCAATCCAAAGATTTCTTTAATGACAATCAAGGCAAGTAAACCACTTGTAAATGTTGTAGAAACTACTCTTATTCATTTAATAAGAATCGATAATCAAATGAAAGTGGTGGGATGTAATTAATCATACATTAAACAAGAAACACAATGTGTGACCTATCAAAAAGAAGTCAAATCAATATAGCATAACCAAGTAAATAACGGTGAATTGTATTTCTATCGAAATTATGCAACTATAGATTAGTGCATCAAACTATTAATGAATGCTTAACTAAATACATACAAAGGGAACTTGTTATACAAAAACCTTAAATAACAACTGTTTTCGCATCGATAGCTTTTGCTTTCCTTAACAACGTGCAACATTCATGAGTTTTGATTATTAAGTTTAATAAACACACTTCTAAACCAATATAAAGAAATCTGATTGTAATTATCATTGGAATCATACTTGCCAATCACATATGTTACATAGTATTATTGTTTACATCGAAACAAAAACCGAATACAAAACCACACGAATGACCCTTGAAATCAATCCACTCCTCCTCATATCTCGTCCATAACACTGAACAACCTACATCAAACACTATTTATTCGAAAATGAACTAAATCAATCCAAATAACAACTGTCAATCTGTAGATTTCTTTATTGACAATCAAGGAGAGCAAACCACTTGTAAATGATGAAGAAACTACTCTTATTCGTTTAATAAGAATCGATAATCAAATGAAAGTGGTGGGATGTAAGTAATCATACGTTAAACAAGAAACACAATGTGTGACCTATCAAAAAGAAGTTAAATCAATGCAGCATAACCAAGTAAATAACGGTGAATTGTATTTCAATCAAAATTATACAACTATAGGTTAGTGCATCAAACTATTCATGAATGCTTAACTAAATACATACAAAGGGAACTAGTTATACAAAAACATTAAACACCAATTATTCTCGTATCGATAGTTTTCGCTTTCCTCAACAACATCCAACGTTCTTTAGTTTTGATTCCTAAGTCTAATAAACACTTTCCTAAACCAATATAAAGATATTTGATTGTAATTATTATTGGAATCATACTAGTTAATCACATATGTTACATTGTATCTATTGTTTACATCCAGACAAATACCGAATACAAAACCACACGAATGATCCTTAAAATCAATACACTCCTGCTCAAATCTTGTCCATAACACTATACAACTTACTTCAAACACTCTTTTTTCCAAAATAAACTAAATCAATGTAATTAACAACTGTCAATCCAAAGATTTCTTTAATGACAATCAAGGCAAGTAAACCACTTGTAAATGTTGTAGAAACTACTCTTATTCATTTAATAAGAATCGATAATCAAATGAAAGTGGTGGGATGTAATTAATCATACGTTAAACAAGAAACACAATGTGTGACCTATCAAAAACAAGTCAAATCAATATAGCATAACCAAGTAAATAACGGTGAATTGTATTTCAATCGAAATTATGCAACTATAGATTAGTGCATCAAACTATTAGTGAATGCTTAACTAAATACATACAAAGGGAACTTGTTATACAAAAACCTTAAACAACAACTGTTCTCGCATCGATAGCTTTTGCTTTCCTTAACAACGTGCAATATTCATGAGTTTTGATTATTAAGTTTAATAAACACACTTCTAAACCAATATAAAGAAATCTGATTGTAATTATCATTGGAATCATATTTGCCAATCACATATGTTACATAGTATTATTGTTTACACCGAAACAAAAACCGAATACAAAACCACACGAATTGTAACGCCCCCGCCCCAAAGTGGAACAAGAGGTCACGTCAAATGTTAACAGAACATTCTAAGTCCCAAAAGAATACTAATATTATGGAGATTAAATTAAAATATCAACTTATAAAGTCTAAAACGTCCACCAAAATAAATACTAAATCAAAAATTCAAGTCTTATGAAATAAAAAAAAATAAGATAAAATAAAATAAGTCTCCAAGAATGTGTTCCAAACTCCTACTAGCTCTCATCACACAGCCCCGATCAACCCTGATTACCGGTCGCGAAAAACAAGAAAACGGCTGAGCTACAAGCTCAGTCCGCGGATGTAGGTCACAATAGACAAAATAATATATATCGAAGAATAATGTCAGCGGATTAGAAAAGGAATTTAATATTTTTAAATTTAAAACTTTCCCGACGATTTCCACCACATACACCAGAACAAATCAAAGATGAAGGCTGAAGCAACGAAGGGTTAGGGTTATTGATACCGAGTAGCCTACTAATCAAATACTCAAAATGCACACCCACGGTGCCAACATATCATAAATCATATCACATATCATAATCACAATGGCACACTGGTCGCGACTCCAAGTGCACCCCTAATCGGAAGGTGTGTATGGCACTACACAACTCAACCGCGAACTAATCATATCATCAAAATCCTAGGATGCATCCATACGCCTCCCAAATAATCCAAAAGCTCTTACGCGAGCAAAATCATATAAACAAAGCGGAGACGCCGTGAACTGATCACACCGTCACGGATAGTGTCAAGCCGTTGGTAGCCACAACGACAAGCCTATGGTACCTCCATAGGTAGTTGACTCGGTATCCCTATCTCCTGTCTACAAATCTAGGGTTCTATGGTCGCATGAGTGAACAATAATTCAACCACCACCAATATATTCATCATGCGTAATGATCCTAATTTGAATGAAATCAAGCAATGGCACACAAACGATACGTTCACAAGCATATCATAAAATATATTTTTCTTAATGGTATTAAAAATAGCTCAATATCACACATCAGAGTAGCTCAACAAAAGGAAGCAGATCATAATAGGGAGTCATAGATCAGTGGAGTGATTTCAAAAGTAGCATGATTTATAGTAAAACAAATATAAATAACAAAGAACATCCGTACCTGAGTGAGTGTTTTAGCTTCTAATGTCTCAAAGTCCCACCGACGTGTTTAACGAACCTACAACGAGTTATTTGCACTCTAGATTAGGACTATTTAATAGCGATTCCACTTGTCATCCTCTAAAATTCTAACCCCATTAATAATTGAGTCCTTGGTTACTTTGGTATGTATATTTACTGAATTCTTAAGATAATTGGAATAAACACAAAATGCCCTACCAACGAGTACAACATTTAACATTTTATTGTTATGTATTTTAGATATATATATATATATATATATATATATATATATATATATATATATATTGTATATAACTAGTGAGTCTTATTTATTTAACTTGCTTACTGATCCACCATATTGGCAGCCCTAAAATACCCTGTATGGTAAAAAAAATGAGTTGCAGTGAGTGTCATTTGGAGGGTCTGTAAGAGTTAGAAGAGAATAAAGACTTAATCTAATATGAAACATCAAAGAAATACATAATGAATGAAACCCTAAACGTCAAACCCTTGGATTTAATTATCTTGAACATGAAATCTGATTGTCAGGACACTCCTATATTTATTGATGAAGTTAAACTAAAGTGGCTGTGAATTTGACGGGTCAATCAAAAAGAAAGGAACACCGGAAACGATTATGATGTGGTACAATGGTAACTCCATTAGGCTGAAACAACTCAATACACCAGCAACCAGCAGCCACAACACTAGTAGGAGTTGATTGAACTGAAAAGTGCTTAAACTCTAGACAGATACACAGTGCTTGACTCAAGACGGATAAACGAGCAGCAAAAGCTAACCCAATTAAACATTATTAGAACCATTTGACCCATTAATACATTTTATTTTTATTTTTAGAAATGTAAACAACTAATAGCTCAACCTAATCCCATCAGGTCACCTTTATAAATTTTAAATTAACATTTGGTTTAATCAAACTCTACTTAGAGGACTTTAGTATGTGGTTGTAATGTGAAAAAAAAACTATTATAAGTCCTTGTAAGTCACGTCAGATATCACCCGACCCAGTTGACCCAACATAGAATAAGGTTAAGAGAACTCAGAATTAAGCTAGATTTGACCCAACAGAACATGAACGGAATTCCACCTACTTACTACTATTATGTAAACAGTTACCAATACTACAACGTAACTAACTAATCAAAGTGACTGCTTCCCATCAGGTCATTGTTGTATAGATTCATTGTCTTATAAATTTAGGTTAATTTCTAGTTTTATTAAGTGAGTTTTTGGCTTGGTATTTAATGTATACAGTTAATAAAAGAACAAAGAAAAGGTTTTATTTTTGGAGCCAAAACATGCATATTAAAAGAACAGAAGCCTCGTAAGGCAACATTGAATTGTTTAAATGCTAATAAGGACAATTAACATCATAGTCTATTTTAAAATTTAGAATCCTACTTGCCCTACTATTTATTATTGTTTAATGATGTTTATAGAATTGATGAAGGGGAAACTTGATGTCTATTTTATGGTATAGAACCTTTCATGTTGATTTTCAGAGAATTGCAAAGATTAAGAATATAGTACAAGGGGTTTCTAGTATTTACCTTAAGTGTGACTTACGGGATAGTCAAATTGAAGTCTCGAGGTCAGGTTCTTCAAAATGGTGGCTGTAACACAATTGCCATACTCTATATGTGAGAAGATTGGAAATAACAGAAAGAACAAGAATAACAGGGGTCTTAATTTACCTCAATTACGACTCCAAAAGCTAGATCTAACGAATTTAAATTGACGATCAACAGCCTGCGATGTGGTGGTGTTCGACAGCGGCTTCTAATCCAACAGAAAGATCGAGCGAGAGATGAGAAGGGACTATTGATGAGGGCTTTCGTGAGAATGGTCTTGGGGTTGGGATCCATTTAATAGGGCTTACGATTGAAGTTGCCTAATCTTCGGTGATGTTAGTTTGTTGGGGATAAAGGAGAAGAAGAAGAATTGGGGATGAGTAGCTTTGCTCACATACAGGCTCACGTTTTCCCCCTTTTTGTGTATTGATATTGATTTATTATTATTATTATTATTTTTTTATCGTTAAGGTTTTTGTTTTGATAATTTTATTATATTTAATTTCTTTGGGTTATTTCATCTCTATCCCGTTAATTTAACTTCGTCCTCGAAATTCTAAGAACACGATCGAGCGGTGGAACTCAAGGGTTTTATTCTAAACATCTAAGTTTCCAACTAAAATGGTCATGAAACGCTAGTACTCTAACATATTATTTTAACTAAAATGACGGGTTATTATATCACATACTCCTAAAAAAAGATTTCGTCCCCGAAATCAACAGACTATAAAGGGTACCTTTACTTAAAAGATGCGGGTATCGCTCCCGAATAGAGTCCTCAAGTTCCCATGTTGCTTCTCTTTCCGAATGATTCTTCCACAAGACTTTCACAAACGGTATGGTTTTCTTTCGCATGATTCTTTCTTCACGTCCTAGGATTGCCTCTGCTTCTTCTTCACATGACATGTCTTCTTGAATCTTATGAAACGGGTATTGCACGACATGAATCGGGTGATAATTGTAACCTCGTAATGTAGACACATGGAACACATTATGCACATGGGCTAGTGCTGGAGGTAAAGCTATGCGGTACGCCACTTCTCCTACTCTTTTCAACACCTCAAAAGGACCGATAAATCTAGGATCGAGCTTTCCTTTGAGACCAAAACGACGAACACCTTTCCATGGGGAGACTTTAAGAAAAACATGTTCACCTGGTACAAATTCTACTTCCCTTCGATGTTGGTCAGTGTAGCTTTTCTGACGTGAGCGAGCCTCTTTCAATTTCTGCTTTGCTAGTTCAACCTTCTCATTAGTAATTCTAACCAATTCGGGTCCCTCCATAACTTTCTCACCTACCTCACTCCAACAAATAGGAGCTCGACATTTTCTCCCATATAATAACTCAAATGGTGCCATATCAATACTTGCATGCCAACTATTATTGTATGCAAACTCCACCAAGCAGATATAATCATCCCAATTCCCATTCCATTCCAGGGCACAAGCCCTCAACATGTCTTCTAACGTTTGGATGGTCCTTTCAGATTGACCGTCCGTCTGAGGGTGAAAGGCAGTGCTATACTTCAACTTTGTACCAAAAGCTCTCTGGAATCCCTTCCAAAATTATGATGTAAATCGTGGGTCGCGGTCTGAAACAATTGACACGGGTGTGCCATGCAGTCTAACAATCTCTTTCTGAAATATTTCTGCCAATCGACTAGCGGAGAACTTTTCTTGAATAGGTAGAAAATGAGCTGATTTTGTGAGTCGATCAACTACTACCCATACTGCATCATTCTTCCTCAACGTCTTAGGAAGTCCAGTAACTAGATCCATAGTAATATCGTCCCACTTCCAAACAGGAATTTCAAGTTGTTGTAGAAGACCACTGGCCCTTTGGTGTTCTATTTTTACCTGTTGGCAAGTAAGACATTTTGCCACAAATTCAGCAATATCTTTCTTCATTCCACCCCACCAGAAATTTTTCTTCAAGTCGTTATACATCTTCGTTGAACCCGAGTGAATAGAGAATTGGGAGCTATGAGCCTCTTTCATTAATGTTTCTCGAATATCTAGGTCTGATGGAACACATAACCTATCACCTTGCCACACCACATTATCTTCATCAAGTCGAAATTCCAGTTGCTTGCCTTCCATTATATTTTGTATAATTGCCCACAATTCACCATCTTCCTGTTGAGCTTCTTTAATACGTGTTACCAAGGTAGGTTCAACTCTTAGATGAGCTATACTACCATCTGCTTCTTTGGTGTGAACCTCCACCTCAAGACGAGCTAAATCTAAAATAATTTCAGACTGAGTAGTAAGACATGATAAGCTACCCGAATTTTTCCTACTAAGAGCATCAGCAACCACGTTTGCTTTCCCCGGGTGGTATTGAATCTTAGCATCATAATCTTTTAGAAGCTCTAACCATCTTCTTTGTCTCATGTTAAGTTCTTTTGCGTGAAAATATACTTTAGGCTCTTGTGATCGGTAAAAATATCACAAGTCTCACCATACAAATAGTGACGCCATATTTTTAAAGCGAACACAACTGCTGCAAGTTCTAAATCATGTGTAGGGTAATTTACTTCATAAGGTTTAAGCTGTCGAGAAGCATACGCGATAACCTTCCCATGTTGCATAAGGACGCATCCTAAACCCATTTTTGAAGCATCACTGTAAATCTGAAATCCCCCGGTTCCTTTTGGTACAGCAAGAATAGGAGCCGTCACCAATCGTTTCTTCAACTCCTCAAAGCATTTTTCACGTTCATCATTCCATTCAAATTTAACACCTTTCCTTACCAATTGGGTTAAAGGTAATGCCAAAGATGAGAAACCTTCAACGAAACGCCTATAATACCCGGCCAAACCCAAGAAACTTCTTACTTCTGAAACTGTGCTAGGTCTTGGCCAATTAGTGACAGCCTCGACCTTAGCCGGGTCTACTTCAATTCCTTTCGCCGACACCACATGACCAAGGAATATGACTCGTTCCAACCAAAACTCACATTTAGAAAGTTTAGCGAATAACTTCTTTTCACGCAAGATTTCCAAGACAACTCTTAGATCACGTTCATGCTCTTCATTAGATTTAGAGTATACCAAAATATCATCTATAAAAACCACCACACATTTATCGAGATAATCATGAAAAACACGATTCATTAAATCCATAAAGACTGCCGGAGCATTTGTTAACCCAAATGGCATAACGAGGAACTCGTAGTGGCCATATCGAGTGCGAAATGCAGTCTTAGGAATGTCTTCAGATCTCACCCGCAATTGATGGTATCCGGATCGTAAGTCAATCTTTGAGAAATATTTTGCTCCATGGAGCTGGTCGAATAGGTCGTCGATTCGGGGCAAAGGGTATTTGTTTCTAATGGTGACACGGTTGAGCTCCCTATAGTCGATGCATAGCCTCATGGATCCATCCTTCTTTTTCACGAATAATACTGGCGCACCCCATGGAGATACGCTCGGTCTAATAAATCCATGATCAAGTAACTCTTGCAATTGCTCCTTTAGTTCTTGCAGTTCTAAAGGTGCCATTTGGTATGGTGCTTTAGAAATGGGTTCCGCACCCGGAACAAGTTCAATAGTAAATTCCACTTCTCTTTCGGGTGGTAAACCTGGGAGTTCTTCTGGGAAAACATCCGGAAAGTCTTTCACAATTGAAATTTCCCCAAGTTGATGCTCTTCCTTTGAGGTATCCCGTATAGCTGCCAAATATCCCTCACAACCACTGCTGATTAATTTTCTAGCCTTTAAAGCTGAAATTACTTTAACTAGTCCGTTAGGAGAAGATCCTTGGTATACACACTTTGGTTTTTCAGCATCACCAAAAGTAACTCGTCTAGCTTGGCAATTAATGGTGGCTTGGTGTGAGCTTAGCCAGTCCATTCCCAAAATAATGTCGAAGTCGTGCATGGTCATAGGAAGTAGCTCCGCCATAAAAACATTATCTCCGATCGATATTGGACACTCGCAAAACACATGAGTAATAGCTACCGAGTTCCCCATTGGTGTAGTAATAGACATGGGTGGGTGTAGTAAGGAAGAAGATAGGCCGACACGTTGCGCAAAAGATAGAGAAATAATTGAATGCGTAGAGCCCGTATCAAATAACACAGATGCTTTAATACCATTTAAAATAAGAGTTCCTGATACAGTACCTAAAGTATATAATAAAATATTTGAAATGCGTAGGGCAGGTAGGAAATAAATAAAATGATAAAGAAATCGATTGAAATCACTGATATTTATATATATATATATTTTTTTTGTTTTTATTTATTTATTTATTTATTTATTTTAACTATTTAAAGTAAGGTTTCTTATACACTACCTGGAGCCTCGGCCGCCTGATGAGCAGTCGTAGCAAATACCCTACCTCTTGTTGTACGCTGATTATTGCCTCCATTATGTTTATTCGTATTACCCTTCACAGTGCAATCCTTAGCTTTATGACCTGTCTGACCACAAGTGAAACATGCTCCAGTCTCTCGATAACAAGGCCTACCCGGATGATTACTTCCACATTTAGCGCATGGTGTGATAGGAATTCTGTTTGGATTACCTCCTCCATTCTTTCCTTGATTTTGATAATTGTGCCCATAATTATTGCCTCTATTTTGATACGTCCTTTGATTCTGCCACTGACCGTGTCCATTATTACCCCCATTTCGATACGATCCTTGACCTTGCCATCCTCTCGACTGAGTGCCACGATAACGATCACCAAAACCATGTTGATTGCCAGAATGAAATTTTGCCCGACGATCTGAGTTTGACCCATCTTCATCATCTCTGCCTCTTTTCCTACTACCATCAGACCTGAATGAGTTAAAGTCAGCTCTTTCCAATTCCAGGTTTCTAGCTGCATTCGCCACTTCCGCTACAGTGGCAAATTTATCATTAATAAGAGGTCGCCTGTACTCGAATAATAATCCCCACTTGAATCGTTCAGCCTGATCAGCTGCCGACCCTACCACAGCACCAGCAATTCCAACTACTCGAATAAAATGAACCATGTAGGCAGTGATAGTCTCATTAGGCTTCTGTCGCATACTAAAATACTCTCGACGATATGCATCTCTTTCAGATTCACGAAAATACTGCTCGTAGAACACATCTAGAAAGTCACGCCATGCTAGAGCTTCTACATAACCATCTCCTTGTGCAAGTTTCAAAGCCTTCCACCACCTTTGAGCATCTCCTTCCATCTTATAAGCTGCTAAACGTACTTTCTGGTTATCAGTAGCCTCTAGAACATCAAATATTTTCTCCAGATGTGCAATCCAATTTTCAGCATCTATTGGTGTTGCGGCATCACGAAAGGAATCTGGTTTTTGCTTTTGAAACCTCTCGAGTAACGCTGGAGTAAGAGTAGCATTAACATTTGCATTAGCATTGGTACCACCATCCCCTTCGCCATTAGCATTACCATCAACATTAGCGTTACTATTATTCTGAGCTGGATTATTTTGAAGGGCAGTAGCAACAGCTTGAGGAACACTTTGAGCAACTGCGTTTGCAACGGCTTGATTAAGGGCTGCTAAGAGAACTGGATCGATATTTCCCGCATTTTCATTGTTGTTTCTTGCGGTAGTACGTCTTCCACGAGTGCGACTAGTCGAAGGACGTGCCATCTAAATAACGTAGATTTCGACAAGTAAAAGAGTGTTAGAATCAAAGAAAATACGGAAGAGTACAAAATAAAAGATGAAGAACCTATTTGATGTTCTACCCAATCCTATTTCATATTCTACCCAAACTCACAGGTCAAGCCTATGCTTACTACAGAATCGAGCCTAAGGTCTGATACCATTCTCTGTAACGCCCCCGCCCTAACGTGGAACAAGAGGTCACGTCAAATGTTAACAGAACATTCTAAGTCCCAAAAGAATACTAATATTATGGAGATTAAATTAAAATATCAACTTATAAAGTCTAAAACGTCCACCAAAATAAATACTAAATCAAAAATTCAAGTCTTATGAAATAAAAAAAAAATTAGATAAAATAAAATAAGTCTCCAAGAATGTGTTCCAAACTCCTACTAGCTCTCATCACACAGCCCCGATCAACCCTGATTACCTGCCGCGAAAAACAAGAAAACGGCTGAGCTACAAGCTCAGTGCGCGGATGTAGGTCACAATAGACAAAATAATATATATCGAAGAATAATGTCAGCGGATTAGAAAAGGAATTTAATATTTTTAAATTTAAAACTTTCCCGACGATTTCCACCACATACGCCAGAACAAATCAAAGATGAAGGCTGAAGCAACGAAGGGTTAGGGCTATTGATACCGAGTAGCCTACTAATCAAATACTCAAAATGCACACCCACGGTGCCAACATATCATAAATCATATCACATATCATAATCACAATGGCACACTGGTCGCGACTCCAAGTGCACCCCTAATCGGAAGGTGTGCATGGCACTACACAACTCAACCGCGAACTAATCATATCATCAAAATCCTAGGATGCATCCATACGCCTCCCAAATAATCCAAAAGCTCTTACGCGAGCAAAATCATATAAACAAAGTGGAGACGCCGTGAACTGATCACACCGTCACGGATAGTGTCAAGCCGTTGGTAGCCACAACGACAAGCCTATGGTACCTCCATAGGTAGTTGACTCGGTATCCCTATCTCCTGTCTACAAATCTAGGGTTCTATGGTCGCATGAGTGAACAATAATTCAACCACCACCAATATATTCATCATGGGTAATGATCCTAATTTGAATGAAATCAAGCAATGGCACACAAACGATACGTTCACAAGCATATCATAAAATATATTTTTCTTAATGGTATTAAAAATAGCTCAATATCACACATCAGAGTAGCTCAACAAAAGGAAGCAGATCATAATAGGGAGTCATAGATCAGCGGAGTGATTTCAAAAGTAGCATGATTTATAGTAAAACAAATATAAATAACAAAGAACATCCGTACCTGAGTGAGTGTCTTAGCTTCTAATGTCTCAAAGTCCCACCGACGTGTTTAACGAACCTACAACGAGTTATTTGCACTCTAGATTAGGACTATTTAATAGCGATTCCACTTGTCATCCTCTAAAATTCTAACCCCATTAATAATTGAGTCCTTGGTTACTTTGGTATGTATATTTACTGAATTCTTGAGATAATTGGACTAAACACAAAATGCCCTACCAACGAGTACAACATTTAACATTTCATTGTTATGTATTTTAGAGATATATATATATATATATTGTATATAACTAGTGAGTCTTATTTATTTAACTTGCTTACTGATCCACCATATTGGCAGCCCTAAAATACCCTGTATGGTAAAAAAATGAGTTGCAGTGAGTGTCATTTGGAGGGTCTGTAAGAGTTAGAAGAGAATAAAGACTTAATCTAATATGAAACATCTAAGAAATACATAATGAATGAAACCCTAAACGTCAAACCCTTGGATTTAATTATCTTGAACATCAAATCTGATTGTCAGGACACTCCTATATTTATTGATGAAGTTAAACAAAAGTGGCTGTGAATTTGACGGGTCAATCAAAAAGAAAGGAACACCGGAAACGATTATGATGTGGTACAATGGTAACTCCATTAGGCTGAAACAACTCAATACACCAGCAGCCACAGCACTAGTAGGAGTTGATTGAACTTAAAAGTGCTTAAACTCTAGACAGATACACAGTGCTTGACTCAAGACAGATAAACGAGCAGCAAAAGCTAACCCAATTAAACATTATTAGAACCATTTGACCCATTAATACATTTTATTTTTATTTTTAGAAATGTAAACAACTAATAGCTCAACCTAATCCCATCAGGTCACCTTTATAAATTTTAAATTAACATTTGGTTTAATCAAACTCTACTTAGAGGACTTTAGTATGTGGTTGTAATGTGAAAAAAAAACTATTATAAGTCCTTGTAAGTCACGTCAGATATCACCCGACCCAGTTGACCCAACATAGAATAAGGTTAAGAGAACTTAGAATTAAGCTAGATTTGACCCAACAGAACATGAACGGAATTCCACCTACTTACTACTATTATGTAAACAGTTACCAATACTACAACGTAACTAATAATCAAAGTGACTGCTTCCCATCAGGTCATTGTTGTATAAATTCATTGTCTTATAAATTTAGATTAATTTCTAGTTTTATTAAGTGAGTTTTTGGCTTGGTATTTAATGTATACAGTTAATAAAAGAACAAAGAAAAGGTTTTATTTTTGGAGCCAAAACATGCATATTAAAAGAACAGAAGCCTCGTAAGGCAACATTGAATTGTTTAAATGCTAATAAGGACAATTAACATCATAGTCTATTTTAAAATTTAGAATCCTACTTGCCCTAATATTTATTATTGTTTCATGATGTTTATAGAATTGATGAAGGGGAAACTTGATGTCTATTTTATGGTATAGAACCTTTCATGTTGATTTTCAGAGAATTGCAAAGATTAAGAATATAGTACAAGGGGTTTCTAGTATTTACCTTAAGTGTGATTTACGGGATAGTCAAATTGAAGTCTCGAGGTCAGGTTCTTCAAAATGGTGGGTGTAACACAATTGCCATACTCTATATGTGAGAAGATTGGAAATAACAGAAAGAACAAGAATAACAGGGGTCTTAATTTACCTCAATTACGACTCCAAAAGCTAGATCTAACGAATTTAAATCGAGGATCAACAGCCTGCGATGTGGTGGTGTTCGACAGCGGCTTCTAACCCAACAGAAAGATCGAGCGAGAGATGAGAAGGGACTATTGATGAGGGCTTTCGTGAGAATGGTTTTGGGGTTGGGATCCATTTAATAGGGCTTACGATTGAAGTTGCCTAATCTTCGGTGATGTTAGTTTGTTGGGGATAAAGGAGAAGAAGAAGAATTGGGGATGAGTAGCTTTGCTCACATACAGGCTCACGTTTTCCCCCTTTTTGTGTATTGATATTGATTTATTATTATTATTATTATTTTTTTATCATTAAGGTTTGTGTTTTGATAATTTTATTATATTTAATTTCTTTGGGTTATTTCATCTCTATCCCGTTAATTTAACTTCGTCCTCGAAATCCTAAGAACACGATCGAGCGGTGGAACTCAAGGGTTTTATTCTAAACATCTAAGTTTCCAACTAAAATGGTCATGAAACGCTAGTACTCTAACATATTATTTTAACTAAAATGACGGGTTATTATACGAATGACCTTTCAAATCAATCCACTCCTCCTCATATCTCGTCCATAACACTGAACAACCTACATCAAACACTATTTATTTGAAAATGAACTAAATCAATCCAAATAACAACTGTCAATCTGTAGATTTCTTTATTGACAATCAAGGAAAGCAAACCACTTGTAAATGATGAAGAAACTACTTTTATTCATTTAATAAGAATAGATAATCAAATGAAAGTTGTGGGATATAAGTAATCATACGTTAAACAAGAAACACAATGTGTGACCTATCAAAAATAAGTTAAATCAATGCAGCATAACCAAGTAAATAACGGTGAATTGTATTTCAATCGAAATTATGCAACTATAGATTAGTGCATCAAACTATTCATGAATGCTTAACTAAATACATACAAAGGGAACTAGTTATACAAAAAAATACACCAATTGTTCTCGTATCGATAGTTTTCGCTTTCCTTAACAACGTCCAATGTTCTTTAGTTTTGATTTCTAAGTCTAATAAAAACTTTCCTAAACCAATATAAAGATATTTGGTTGTAATTATTATTGGAATCATACTAGTCAATCACATATGTTACAAAGTATCTATTGTTTACATCCAAACTAATACCGAATACAAAACCACACGAATGATCCTTAAAATCAATACACTCCTGCTCAAATCTTGTCCATAACACTATACAACTTACTTCAAACACTCTTTTTTCCAAAATGAACTAAATCAATATAAATAACAACTATCAATCCAAAGATTTCTTTATTGACAATCAAGGAAAGTAAACCACTTGTAAATGATGTAAAAACTACTCTTATTCATTTAATAAGAGTCAATAATCAATGTAAATGATGAAGAAACTACTCTTATTTATTTAATAAGAATCGATAATCAAATGAAAGTTGTGGGATGTAATTAATCATACGTTAAACAAGAAACACAATGTGTGACCTATAAAAAATAAGTTAAATCAATATAGCATAACCAAGTAAATAATGGTGAATTGTATTTCAATCGAAATTATGCAACTATAGATTAGTGCATCAAACTATTAATGAATGCTTAACTAAATACATTCAAAGGGAACTAGTTATACAAAAACATTAAACAACAACTGTTCTCGCATCGATAGTTTTGCTTTCGTTAACAACGTGCAACATTCTTGAGTTTTGATTATTAAGTTTAATAAACACAGTTCTAAACCAATGTAAAGAAATCTGATTGTAATTATCATTGGAATCATACTTGCCAATCACATATGTTACATAGTATCTATTGTTTACATCCAAACTAATACCGAATACAAAACCACACGAATGATCCTTAAAATCAATACACTCCTGCTCAAATCTTGTCCATTACACTATACAACCTACATCAAACACTCTTTATTCCAAAATGAACTAAATCAATCCAAATAACAACAGTCAATCCATAGATTTCTTTATTGACAATCAAGGAAAGCAAACCACTTGTGAATGATGAAGAAACTACTCTTATTCTTTTAATAAGAATCGATAATCAAATGAAAGTGGTGGGATGTAAGTAATCATACGTTAAACAAGAAACACAATGTGTCACCTATCAAAGATAAGTCAAATCAATGAAACATAACCAAGTAAATAACAGTAAATTGTATTTCAATTGAAATTATGCAACTATAGATTAGTACATCAAACTATTCATGAATGCTTAACTAAATACATACAAAGGAAACTAGTTATACAAAAATATTAAACACCAATGGTTCTCGTATAGATTGTTTTCGCTTTCCTTAACAACGTTCAACGTTCTTTAATTTTGATTCCTAAGTCAAATAAACACTTTCCTAAACCAATATAAAGATATTTGATTGTAATTATTAATGGATTCATACTAGTCAATCACATATGTTACATAGTATCTATTATTTACATCCAAACAAATACCGAATACAAAACCACAAGAATGATCCTTAAAATCAATACACTCCTGCTCAAATGTTGTCCATAACACTATACAACTTACTTAAAACACGCTTTTTTCCAAAATGAACTAAATCAATGTAAATAACAACTGTGAATCCAAAGATTTCTTTACTGACAATCAAGGCAAATAAACCACTTGTAAATGATGAAGAAACTACTCTTATTCATTTAATAAGGATCGATAATCAAATGAAAGTGGTGGGATGTAAGTAATCATACGTTAAACAAGAAACACAATGTGTGACCTATCAAAAAGAAGTTAAATCAATGCAGCATAACCAAGTAAATAACGGTGAATTGTATTTCAATCGATATTATGCAACTATGGATTAGTGCATCAAACTATTCATGAATGCTTAACTAAGTACATACAAAGGGAACTAGTTATACAAAAACATTAAACACCAATTGTTCTCGTATCGATAGTTTTCGCTTTCCTAAACAACGTCCAGCGTTCTTTAGTTTTGATTCCTAAGTCTAATAAACACTTTCCTAAACCAATATAAAGATATTTGATTGTAATTATTATTGGAATCATACTAGTCAATCACATATGTTACTTAGTATCTATTGTTTACATCCAAACTAATACCGAATACAAAACCACACGAATGATCCTTAAAATCAATACACTCCTGCTCAAATCTTGTCCATTACACTATACAACTTACTTCAAATACTCTTTTTTTCAAAATGAACTAAATCAATCCAAACAACAACAGTCAATCCATAGATTTCTTTATTGACAATCAAGGAAAGCAAACCACTTGTAAATGATGAAGAAACTACTCTTATTCATTTAACAAGAATCGATAATCAAATGAAAGTTGTGGGATGTAATTAATCATACGTTAAACAAGAAACACAATATGTGACCTATAAAAAATAAGTCAAATCAATATAGCATATCTAAGTAAAAACGGTGAATTGTATTTCAATCGAAATTATGCAACTATAGATTAGTGCATCAAACTATTAATGAATGCTTAACTAAATACGTTCAAAGGGAACTAGTTATACAAAAACATTAAACAACAACTGTTCTCGCATCGATAGCTTTTGCTTTCATTAACAACGTGCAACATTCTTGAGTTTTGATTATTAAGTTTAATAAACACAGTTCTAAACCAATGTAAAGAAATCTGATTGTAATTATCATTGGAATCATACTTGCCAATCACATATGTTACATAGTATCTATTGTTTACATCCAAACTAATACCGAATACAAAACCACACGAATGATCCTTAAAATCAATACACTCCTGCTTAAATCTTGTCCATTACACTATACAACCTACATCAAACACTCTTTATTCCAAAATGAACTAAATCAATCCAAATAACAACAGTCAATCCATAGATTTCTTTATTGACAATCAAGGAAAGCAAACCACTTGTGAATGATGAAGAAACTACTCTTATTCATTTAATAAGAATAGATAATCAAAGGAAAGTGGTGGGATGTAAGTAATCATACGTTAAACAAGAAACACAAAGTGTCACCTATCAAAGATGAGTCAAATCAATGAAACATAACCAAGTAAATAACAATAAATTGTATTTCAATTGAAATTATGCAACTATAGATTAGTACATCAAACTATTCATGAATGCTTAACTAAATACATACAAAGGAAACTAGTTATACAAAAACATTAAACACCAATTGTTCTCGTATCGATTGTTTTCGCTTTCCTTAAAAACGTTCAATGTTCTTTAATTTTGATTCCTAAGTCAAATAAACACTTTCCTAAACCAATATAAAGATATTTGATTGTAATTATTAATGGAATCATACTAGTCAATCACATATGTTACATAGTATCTATTGTTTACATCCAAACAAATACCGAATACAAAACCACAAGAATGATCCTTAAAATCAATACACTCCTGCTCAAATGTTGTCCATAACACTATACAACTTACTTAAAACACGCTTTTTTCCAAAATGAACTAAATCAATGTAAATAACAACTGTGAATCCAAAGATTTCTTTATTGACAATCAAGGTAAGTAACCACTTGTAAATGATGAAGAAACTACTCTTATTCATTTAATAAGGATCGATAATCAAATGAAAGTGGTGAGATGTAAGTAATCATACGTTAAACAAGAAACACAATGTGTGACCTATCAAAAACAAGTTAAATCAATGCAGCATAACCAAGTAAATAACGGTGAATTGTATTTCAATCGAAATTATGCAACTATAGATTAGTGCATCAAACTATTCATGAATGCTTAACTAAGTACATACAAAGGGAACTAGTTATACAAAAACATTAAACACCAGTTGTTCTCGTATCGATAGTTTTCGCTTTCCTAAACAACGTCCAACGTTCTTTAGTTTTGATTCCTAAGTCTAATAAACACTTTCCTAAACCAATATAAAGATATTTGATTGTAATTATTATTGGTATCATGCTAGTCAGTCACATATGTTACATAGTATCTATTGTTTACATCCAAACTAATACCGAATACAAAACCACACGAATGATCCTTAAAATCAATACACTCCTGCTCAAATCTTGTCCATTACACTATACAACTTACTTGAAACACTCTTTTTTCCAAAATGAACTAAATCAATGTAAATAACAACTGTGAATCCGAAGATTTCTTTATTGACAATAAAGGCAAGGAAACCACTAGTAAATGATGAAGAAACTACTCTTATTCATTTAATAAGGATCGATAATCAAATGAAAGTGGTGGGATGTTAGTAATCATACGTTAAACAAGAAACACAATGTGTGACCTATCAAAAAGAAGTTAAATCAATGCATCATAACCAAGTAAATAACGGTGAATTGTATTTCAATCGAAATTATGCAACTATAGATTAGTGTATCAAACTATTCATGAATGCTTAACTAAATACATACAAAGGGAACTAGTTATACAAAAACATTAAACACCAATTGTTCTCGTATCGATTGTTTTCGCTTTCCTTAACAACGTTCAACGTTCTTTAGTTTTGATTCCTAAGTCAAATAAACACTTTCCTAAACAAATATAATGATATTTGATTGTAATTATTATTGGAATCATACTAGTCAATCACATATGTTACATAGTATCTATTGTTTACATCCAAACAAATACCGAATACAAAATCACAAGAATGATCCTTAAAATCAATACACTCCTTCTCAAATGTTGTCCACAACACTATACAACTTACTTCAAACACTCTTTTTTCCTAAATGAACTAAATCAATCCAAATAACAACAGTCAATCCATAGATTTCTTTATTGACACTCAAGGAAAGCAAACCACTTGTAAATGATGAAGAAACTACTCTTATTCATTTAATAAGAATCGATAATCAAATGAAAGTGGTGGGATGTAAGTAATCATACGTTAAACAAGAAACACAATGTGTGACCTATCAAAGATAAGTCAAATAAAGCAGCATAACCAAGTAAATAACAGTGAATTGTATTTCAATCGAAATTATGCAACTATAGATTAGTGCATCAAACTATTAATGAATGCTTAACTAAATACATACAAAAGGAACTAGTTATACAAAAACATTAAACAACAACTGTTCTCGCATCGATAGCTTTTGCTTTCCTTAACAACGTGCAACATTCTTGAGTTTTGATTATTAAGTCTAATAAACACACTTCTAAACCAATATAAAGAAATTTGATTGTAGTTATCATTGGAATCATACTTGCCAATCACATATGTTACATAGTATTATTGTTTACATCGAAACAAAAACCCAATACAAAACCACACCAATGACCCTTAAAATCAATCCACTCCTCCTCATATCTCATCCATAACACTGAACAACCTACATCAAACACTATTTATTCGAAAATGAACTATATCAATCCAAATAACAACTGTCAATCTGTAGATTTCTTTATTGACAATCAAGGAAAGCAAAACCACTTGTAAATGATGAAGAAACTGCTCTTATTCATTTAAGAAGAATCGATAATCAAATGAAAGTGGTGGGATGTAAGTAATCATACGTTAAACAAGAAACACAATGTGTGACCTATCAAAAATAAGTTAAATCAATGCAGCATAACCAAGTAAATAACGGTGAATTGTATTTCAATCGAAATTATGCAACTATAGATTAGTGCATCAAACTATTCATGAATGCTTGACTAAATACATACAAAGGGAACTAGTTATACAAAAACATTAAACAACAACTGTTCTCGCATCGATAGCTTTGGCTTTCCTTATTAACGTGCAACGGTCTTGAGTGTTGATTATTAAGTCTAATAAACACACTTCTAAACCAATATAAAGAAATCTGATTGTAACTATCATTGGAATTATACTTGCCAATCACATATGTTACATAGTATTATTGTTTACATCGAAACAAAAACCGAATACAAAACCATACGAATGACCCTTGAAATCAATCCACTCCTCCTCATATCTCGTCCATAACTCTGAACAACCTACATCAAAGACTATTTATTTGAAAATGAACTAAATCAATCCAAATAATAACTGTCAATCTATAGATTTCTTTATTGACAATCAAGCAAAGCACACCCCTTGTAAATGATGAAGACACTACTTTTATTCATTTAATAAGAATCGATAATCAAATGAAAGTGGTGGAATGTAAGTAATCATACGTTAAACAAGAAACACAATGTGTGACCTATCAAAAAGAAGTTAAATCAATGCAGCATAACCAAGTAAATAACGGTGAATAGTATTTCAATCGAAATTATGCAACTATAGATTAGTGCATCAAACTATTCATGAATGCTTAACTAAATACATACAAAGGGAACTAGTTATACAAAAACATTAAACACCAATTGTTGTCATATCGATAGTTTTCGCTTTCTTTAACAACATCCAACGTTCGTTAGTTTTGATTCCTAAGTCTAATAAACACTTTCCTAAACCAATATAAAGATATTTGATTGTAATTATTATTGGAATCATACTAGTCAATCACATATGTTACAAAGTATCAATTGTTTACATCCGAACTAGTACCGAATACAAAACCACACGAATGATCCTTAAAATCAATACACTCCTGCTCAAATCTTGTTCATAACACTATACAACTTACTTCAAACACTCTTTTTTCCAAAATGAACTAAATCAATGTAAATAACAACTATCAATCCAAAGATTTCTTTATTGACAATCAAGGCAAGTAAACCACTTGTAAATGATGTAAAAACTACTCTTATTCATTTAATAAGAATCGATAATCAAATGAAAGTAGTGGGATGTAATTAATCATACGTTAAACAAGAAACACAATGTGTGACCTATCAAAAAGAAGTCAAATCAATGTAGCATAACCAAGTAAATAACGGTGAATTGTATTTCAATCGAACTATGGAGTAGTGCATCAAACTATTCATGAATGCTTAACTAAAAACATACAAAGGGAACTAGTTATACAAAAACATTAAACACCAGTTGTTCTCGTATCGATAGTTTTCGCTTTCCTAAACAACGTCCAACGTTCTTAAGTTTTGATTCCTAAGTCTAATAAACACTTTCCTAAACCAATATAAATATATTTGATTGTAATTATTATTGGAATCATACTAGTCAATCACATATGTTACATAGTATCTGTTGTCTACATCCAAACCAATACCGAATACAAAACCACCCGAATGATCCTTGAAATCAATACACTCCTGCTCAAATCTTGTCCATATCACTATACAACTTACTTCAAAAACTCTTTGTTCCAAAATGAACTAAATCAATGTAAATAACAACTGTCAATCCAAAGATTTCTTTATTGACAATCAAGGCAAGTAAACCACTTGTAAATGATGTAGAAACTACTCTTATTCATTTAATAAGAATCGATAATCAATGTAAATGATGTAGAAACTACTTTTATTTATTTAATAAGAATCGATAATCAAATGAAATTGGTGGGATGTAATTAATCATACGTTAAACAAGAAACACAATGTGTGACCTATCAAAAGTAAGTCAAATCAATATAGCTTAACCAAGTAAATAACGGTGAATTGTATTTCAATCGAAATTATGCAACTATAGATTACTGCATCAAACTATTCATGAATGTTTGACTAAATAAATACAAAGGGAACTAGTTATACAAAAACATTAAACAACAATTGTTCTCGCATCGATAGCTTTGGCTTTCCTTATTAACGTGCAACGTTCTTGAGTATTGATTATTAAGTCTAATAAATACACTTCTAAACCAATATAAAGTAATCTGATTGTAATTATCATTGGAATTATACTTGCCAATCACATATGTTACATAGTATTATTGTTTATATCGAAACAAAAACCGAATACAAAACCACACGAATGACCCTTGAAATCAATCCACTCATCCTCATATCTCGTCCATAACACTGAACAACCTACATCAAACACTATTTATTCGAAAAAGAACAAAATCAATCCAAATAACAACTTTCAATCTGTAGATTTCTTTATTGACAATCAAGGAAAGCAAACCAATTGCAAATGATGAAGAAACTACTCTTATTCCTTTAATAAGAATTGATAATCAAATAAAAGTGGTGGGATGTAATTAATCATACGTTAAACAAGAAACACAATGTGTGACCTATCAAAAAGAAGTTAAATCAATGTAGCATAACCAAGTAAATAACGGTGAATTGTATTTCAATCGAAATTATGCAACTATAGATTAGTGCATCAAACTATTCATGAATGCTTAACTAAGTACATACAAAGGGAACTAGTTATACAAAAACATTAAACACCAGTTGTTCTCGTATCGATAGTTTTCGCTTTCCTAAACAACGTCCAACGTTTTTTAGTTTTGATTCCTAAGTCTAATAAACACTTTCCTAAACCAATATAAAGATATTTGATTGTAATTATTATTGGAATCATACTAGTCAATCACATATGTTACAAAGTATCTATTGTTTACATCCAAACTAATACCGAATACAAAACCACACGAATGATCCTTAAAATCAATACACTCCTGCTCAAATCTTGTCCATAACACTATACAACTTACTTCAAACACTCTTTTTTCCAAAATGAACTAAATCAATGTAAATAACAACTATCAATCCAAAGATTTCTTTATTGACAATCAAGGCAAGTAAACCACTTGTAAATGATGTGGAAACTACTCTTATTCATTTAATAAGAATCGATAATCAAATGAAAGTAGTGGGATGTAATAAATCATAAGTTAAACAAGAAACACAATGTGTGACCTATCAAAAAGAAGTTAAATCAATGCAGCGTAACCAAATAAATAACGGTGAATTGTATTCCAATCGAAATTATGCAACTATAGATTAGTGCATCAAACTATTCATGAATGCTTAACTAAGTACATACAAAGGGAACTAGTTATACAAAAACATTAAACACCAATTGTTCTCGTATCGATAGTTTTCGCTTTCCTTAACAACGTCCAACGTTCTTTAGTTTTGATTCCTAAGTCCAATAAACACTTTTCTAAACCAATATAAAGATATTTGATTGTAATTACTATTGAAATCATACTAGTCAATCACATATGTTACGTAGTATCTATTGTTTACATCCAAACTAATACCGAATACAAAACCACACGAATGATCCTTAAAATCAATACACTCCAGCTCAAATCTTGTCCATAATACTATACAACTTACTTCAAACACTCTTTTTTCCAAAATGAACTAAATGAATGTAAATAACAACTATCAATCCAAAGATTTCTTTATTGACAATCAAGGCAAGCAAACCACTTGTAAATGATGTAGAAACTACTCTTATTCATTTAATAAGAATCGATAATCAAATGATAGTGGTGGGGTGTAAGTAATCATACGTTAAACAAGAAACACAATGTGTGACCTATCAAAAAGAAGTTAAATCAATGCAGCATAACCAAGTAAATAACGGAGAATTGCATTTCAATCGAAATTATGCAACTATGGATTAGTGCATCAAACTATTAATGAATGCTTAACTAAATACATACAAAGGGAACTAGTTATACAAAAACATTAAACAACAACTGTTCTCGCATCGATAGCTTTTGCTTTACTTAACAACGTGTAACATTCTTGAGTTTTGATTATTAAGTTTAATAAACACACTTCTAAACCAATATAAAGAAATCTGATTGTAATTATCATTGGAATCAAACTTGCCAATCACATATGTTACATAGTATTATTGTTTACATCAAAACAAAAACCGAATACAAAACCACACGAATAACCCTTGAAATCAATCCTCTCCTGCTCATATCTCGTCCATAACACTGAACAACCTACATTGTGACATCCGTCACCTCAGGTTCGTTAATTAACCTGAGGCTCGTTAACTTTTAGGTAATTATTCAATTTCTCTTGTGATTTCTATGGTGCCCTAGTTAATGTGTCGGTTATTGGTTTCTGGTCGCGCGTAAATTAAAATAAAATAAAATAAAATAAAATAAAATAAAATGATAAAATATATTAATATCATTATTATCATTATAACTATCATTATTGTTATTATTATCAATATTATTATTAAAAATTATTACAAATAATTAAATAAAAATTATTATTATTATTACTTATATTATTATTATTGTTAATATTATTAGTACAAATATTATTATTATTATTATGCTTATTATTAGTATTATTAATATTATTATTATTATTAGTTTAGGGTCCAAAGTGTAATTAATAGAAACTTGAGGGATTAATTAAATGGAAGTTGAGGGTCCAAAGTGAAAATATGATTATTATAAATAAAACTCCAACACACCTCGGCCGAAACCCTATCGACCCCCGCCCCCTCCAGCCGTGAACCGTTCGTGAGCCTTTCGGTCATCGTTTGTTGCCGCTGATCGTGAACGTCTTGTCGTATAGTTACTCCGCAGGTAATCGATCATCTGAAAACTTGTTTCGTTTCGTTTCGTCAAGTTGGGTTTGGTACCGGTTCGGGTTGATTTCGGTCGTGTTCCGGTGCTTCGGAAAGGGTTGCGATGGTTGGTTGGGTTATGTAAGACGCTTATCCGTATGTATATGCGCATATATATTGTTGTTATCTGTGTATGTGTCTACGGTGTGTGTATATATGCGACAGTGTGTGTGTATGCATATAATGTATGGGTGCGTGTGTGAAATGTGTGCGCTCGAAGGGGACACAGCAGCCGAAGGCTGCTGTGTATACATGTAATCTGTTCGTGTGTATATATATGAAGTGTGTGCGTGAGCGAGATCGCTATTGTATCTATATGTATGTATATGCGTTGCTCGTGTGTGTGTGTGTATATATATGAGTGAATACGTTCGTACGAAGTCTATGAACATGTATGTATTTCGCTCGTGTATGTATATATATGTATGTGAGGCGTGTGTGATTGCGGGTGTATGTATATATATATTTATATATATATATATGATGTGTGTGTGATTATGGGTGTAGGTATATATATATATGTGATGTGCGTGTGATATTAAGGGAGTATATATATGTATATATATATGCGAGATGTGTGTGTGTATATTGCAGTGTGCGTGTGCGCGAAGTGTGTGGGCTGGTGTGTGTGTTTCTACGTTTGTGTGTGTGTTACTTTATTATTATTATTTTTTTTTTCTTTTTTCTTTTTTATTTTATTTTTGATTTGTCTTGTTGCATATTGTTACAATTATTATTATTATTATTATTATTATTATTATTATTATTATTATTATTATTATTATTATTAAATGTCATTATTATTATTATTGTTATTATTATTATTCTTTTTATTATGAATATTATAGGTATTATTATATTACTATTGATATTATTTCCTTTTTAAATACAACGTGTCAGGATGTATAAATGATATGCATATGTTGTGTGTGTGTCGCGCGTCGAACCCGAAACCGACCGAACGTACCTTTTCTCATCGAACGTGTTTAAAGATCTAAATTACAACTAATTATAGGTGTTTGATTGTCGTTTGCTCTCATCCGTTGAAGTCTTTTATTCATTTATTTTCATCACACCTCAAGGTGAGTTTTCGCGGCCCCGTTTTCATTTTAATTGTTTACAAACTTGGGGGAAAAGTATGCTCACCCTTTTTATGCTGTGAACTTAATTATTCTTGGGACTGTTGTGTTTACTGTTTTGTAAGTATATATCTGGTATATGCATGAGTTGCTGTGTGGTTCTTTATTCACAACTATTTAATTCTGATGTGGAACCGACGGACAGGTATTGATAGTACTATTGGGCTGACACCCCCACCCTTGTTTGTTAGTATACTAGTTGAAATTGACAGTGGCCAAGAACGGGCCCTCGGGTGAATATGTTCCGACAAGATCTGTGTGTACGTCGTAGGTTTAGTTGTGATGCTCATGTTTACATGTGATATTACTTGCTTATAATTGTATACACTTATGTCCTACAAACCTATTACACAGCATCAATTATGTTTACTACTTAAACCTACGAACTCACCAACCATATGTTGACCTATTTGAGCATATCTTTTCAGGTAATAATCATTAAGGATAGCTAGGGATGCTGCCTTAGAGACGAACCTAGGATTTACATTATTTAGACTTATTGGATGCCTCTGGCAATTACGTTGGATTTTCCTTTGTTATTCATATTTTGTTCACTTGCTCCCGGGTTGTGGGATTTACATTTCTTTTGACTTTTTGGCTATGTTTGTCGTGGAATTGACTAACTACGACACAAGTCTCCATTTGTGTCCGGTGACGTCATGACACGTTGACTTTTCATCATTTAATGCATCTCTATTAATTAACAATGTGTTATGACGATCCCGTCCGTTACATCCTCGTGTTTCCGCTATAAGCGGGGGTGTGACAGATTGGTATCAGAGCCATTGGTTATAGAGAATTAGGTAGATCAGTCGACCTAGACTATAACCTAAGAACCTTCATGTAGAATGCATACTAGGGTCTGTGTGCATCTTATATTGCATTTATGTTCTTCCTTATTGGATTGTCTTTTGCTATCTTTTGATTGCCTTCATTTGAGGAAAAGTACTTATACTTTTTCCTTATAGGATGTCTTCCGCTGGTCCATCTGATCTTTCCCTAGCTCGCATCACTACTTCTGACTCTGAGTCAGAACCTGAAGAGGTCCTCTCTGACCACTTGCTGCTGTCGTCTTCAGACACTGAGTCTGAACCTGAGGAGATGATGTCGGACTCATCGGAATTATCTAAAGAGGAAGAACCGATGAATTCGGTTGTACTAGGGATGCCTGCTGTTCGAGCCGCGCCGATCGCAACTATGGCGCCTGTCCCTGCTGCGCCAGTCGTGCCTGTTCCTGCACCTGCTGAGTTGAATGTGCCTATCCCTACTGCACAGGCAGTCGCGAGGGTCGCCCCTGAGGCGGGACCTTGGGTTCCTGGTTACCCTAGGGGGCCGTACCGTGTCAACGGAATTGGGGCGCTGAGGATGATGACGGCCAGGAAGAGGGTGTTCTCTGCCAATCGTTTTAGGTTCCGACTGCCGGCAGACGAGGCCAATCTGTGGGGTGACTACCCTGACCAGCCCCCGAGCCCCTCTAGTTCATCCAGCAGTGGCGATGACCAGGATTGACATTACACGAACATTGAGGAGGAAGTGAAGACTTGATGGGATTTATTTTTAGTTATTTTATATTTCATATTGGGTTTTGATTAGACTTTAGTACTTACGTGTTTCGAGGGTATTCTAGTATTTGACTATGTTATGAATATGATGGTTTATGAAAATGGGAACCCCATATTATTATTATTATGAAATTGCTTATGATATTATTCGCGAGTTATATGGTTGTGATGAGATGTTATTTGCGCATGGATGACTGGATTGTGGAAAAACCTAATATGATTGAAACTTATGTGTTATCTGTGATTGATTAGAAAATGCCGCCCAGAAGAAGTGCCCGAAGTAATAGTCGTAGTGGTGCTACCCCAAGAGGTCGAGGTAGAGGAAGAGGTGCTGGTGGTAGGGGTGAAGCACCAAGTGAAGGAAATGAAGGTGGTGCACCTGGCAACAACAATGGAGCCGGGAACCTTGACATAGCTGCTATGATTGCCCAGCAGCTGGCTGCGCTTATCCCAACCATAGTGGCACAAGTGAGTGATAACATTATGAACCACGACAATGGGGGTGGCAACAACGATAATGGAAATAACCATGGGAATGATGGTGACGAGGGAAATGGTGGAAATGGATATGAAGAACAGGATGACAACAACAATGAGGGAGGAGGTGGAGTAGGTGATGGAAATGGTAATGGGAATGCAAATGGCAATGGTGATGGTCCGATTTGTGGGAATGTAAATGGGCTGAACAACGGAAATGTCAATGGAGGAGGAATTGTTTACATCCAAACAAATACCGAATACAAAACCACACGAATGATCCTTAAAATCAATACACTCCTGCTCAAATCTTGTCCATAACACTATACAACTTACTTCAAACACTCTTTTTTCCAAAATGAACTAAATCAATGTAAATAACAACTATCAATCCATAGATTTCTTTATTGAAAATCAAGGCAAATAAACCACTTGTAAATGATGAAGAAACCACTCTTATTCATTTAATAAGAGTCGATAATCAAATGAAAGTGGTGTGATGTAATTAATCATACGTTAAACAAGAAACACAATGTGTGACCTATCAAAAAGAAGTAAAATCAATATAGCATAACCAAGTAAATAACGGTGAATTGTATTTCAATCGAAATTATGCAACTATAGATTAGTGCATCAAACTATTAATGAATGCTTAACTAAATACATACAAAGGGAAATAGTTATACAAAAACATTAAGCAACAACTGTTCTCGCATCGATAGCTTTTGCTTTCCTTAACAACGTGTAACGTTCTTGAGTTTTGATTATTAAGTTTAATAAACACACTTCTAAACCAATATAAAGAAATCTGATTGTAATTATCATTGGAATCATACTTGCCAATCACATATGTTACATAGTATTATTATTTACATCAAAACCAAAACCGAATACAAAACCACACGAATGACCCTTGAAATCAATCCACTGCTCCTCAAATCTCGTTCATAACACTGAACAACCTACCTCAAACACTCTTTATTCCAAAATGAACTAAATCAATCGAAATAACAATAGTCAATCCACAGATTTCTTTATTGACAATCAAAGAAAGCAAACCACTTGTAAATGATGAAGAAACTACTCTTAATCATTTAATAAGTATCGATAATCAAATGAAAGTGGTGGGATGTAAGTAATTATACGTTAAACAAGAAACACAACGTGTGACCTATCAAAGATAAGTCAAATCAATGCAGTATAACCAAGTAAATAACGGTGAATTGTATTTCAATCGAAATTATGCAACTATAGATTAGTGCATCAAACTATTCATGAATGCTTAACTAAATACATACAAAGGGAACTAGTTATACAAAAACATTAAACACCAATTGTTCTCGTATCGATAGTTTTTGCTTTCCTTAACAACATCCAACGTTCTTTAGTTTTGATTCCTAAGTCTAATAAATACTTTCCTAAACCAATATAAAGATATTTGACTGTAATTATTATTGGAATCATACTAGTCAATCACATATGTTACATAGTATCTATTGTTTACATCCAAACAAATACCGAATACAAAACCACACGAATGATCCTTAAAATCAATACACTCCTGCTCAAATCTTGTCCATAACACTATACAACTTACTTCAAACACTCTTTTTTCCAAAATGAACTAAATCGATGTAAATAACAACTGTCAATCCATAGATTTCTTTATTGAAAATCAAGGCAAATAAACCACTTGTAAATGATGAAGAAACCACTCTTATTCATTTAATAAGAATCGATAATCAAATTAAAGTGGTGTAATGTAATTAATCATACGTTAAACAAGAAACACAATGTGTGACCTATCAAAAAGAAGTAAAATCAATATAGCATAACCAAGTAAATAACGGTGAATTGTATTTCAATCGAAATTATGCAACTATAGATTAGTGCATCAAACTATTAATGAATGCTTAACTAAATACATACAAAGGGAAATAGTTATACAAAAACATTAAACAACAACTGTTCTCGCATCGATAGCTTTTGCTTTCCTTAACAACGTGCAACATTCTTGAGTTTTGATTATTAAGTTTAATAAACACACTTCTAAACCAATATAAAAAAATCTGATTGTAATTATCATTGGAATCATACTTGCCAATCACATATTTTACATAGTATTATTGTTTTCATCGAAACAAAAACCGAATACAAAACCACACGAATGACCCTTGAAATCAATCCACTCCACCTCATATCTCGTCCATAACACTAAACAACCTACATCAAACACTATTTATTTAAAAATGAACTAAATTTATCCAAATAACAACTGTCAATCTGTAGATTTCATTATTGACAATCAAGGAAAGCAAACCACTTGTAAATGATGAAGAAACTACTCTTATTCATTTAATAAGAATCGATAATCAAATGAAAGTGGTGGGATGTAAGTAATCATACGTTAAACAAGAAACACAATGTGTGACCTATCAAAAATAAGTTAAATCAATGCAGCATAACCAAGTAAATAACGGTGAATTGTATTTCAATCGAAATTATGCAACTATAGATTAGTGCATCAAACTATTCATGAATGCTTAACTAAATACATACAAAGGGAACTAGTTATACAAAAACATTAAACACCAATTGTTCTCGTATCGATAGTTTTCGCTTTCCTTAACAACGTCCAACGTTCTTTAGTTTTGATTCCTAAGTCTAGTAAACACTTTCCTAAACCAATATAAAGATATTTGATTGTAATTATTATTGGAATCATACTAGTCAATCACATATGTTACATAGTATCTATTGTTTACATCCAAACTAATAAGGAATACAAAACCACACGAATGATCCTTAAAATCAATACACTCCTGCTCAAATCTTGTCCAAAACACTATACAACTTACTTCAAACACTCTTTTTTCCAAAATGAACTAAATCAATGTAAATAACAACTGTCAATCCAAAGATTTTTTTATTGACAATCAAGGCAAGTAAACCACTTGTAAATAATGTAGAAACTACTCTAATTTATTTAATGAGAAACGATAATAAAATGAAAGTGGTGGGATGTAATTAATCATACGTTAAACAAGAAATACAATGTGACCTATCAAAAAGAAGTCAAATCAATGTAGCATAACCAAGTAACTAACGGTGAATTGTATTTCAATCGAAATTATGGAACTATGGATTAGTGCATCAAACTATTAATGAATGCTTAACTAAATACATACAAAGGGAACTAGTTATACAAAAACATTAAACAACAACTGTTCTAGCATCGATAGTTTTTGCTTTCCTTAACAACGTGCAACTTTCTTGAGTTTTGATTATGAAGTTTAATAAACACACTTCTAAACCAATATAAAGAAATCTGATTGTAATTATCATTGGAATCATACATGCCAATCACATATGTTACATAGTATTATTGTTTACATCGAAACAAAAACCGAATACAAAACCACACGAATGACCCTTGAAATCAATCCACTCCACCTCATATCTCGTCCATAACACTAAACAACCTACATCAAACACTATTTATTTGAAAATGAACTAAATTAATCCAAATAACAACTGTCAATCTGTAGATTCTTTATTGACAATCAAGGAAAGCAAACCACTTGTAAATGATGAAGAAAACTACTCTTATTCATTTAATAAGAATCGATAATCAAATGAAAGTGGTGGGATGTAAGTAATCATATGTTAAACAAGAAACACAATGTGTGACCTATCAAAAAGAAGTCAAATCAATGTAGCATAACCAAGTAAATAACGGTGAATGGTATTTCAACCGAAATTATGCAACTATAGATTTGTGCATCAAACTATTAATGAAGCTTAACTAAATACATACAAAGAGAACTAGTTATACAAAAACATTAAGCAACAACTGTTCTCTCATCGATAGCTTTTGCTTTCCTTAACAACGTGCACGTTCATGAGTTTTGATTATTAAGTTTAATAAACACACTTCTAAACCAATATAAAGAAATCTGATTGTAATTATCATTGGAATCATACTTGCCAATCACATATGTTACATAGTATTATTGTTAACATCGAAACCAAAACCGAATACAAAACCACACGAATGACCCTTGAAATCAATCCTCTCCTCCTAAAATCTTGTCCATAACACTGAATAAACCTACATCAAACACTCTTTATTCCAAAATGAACTAAATCAATCCAAATAAAAACAGTCAATCCATAGATTTCTTTATTGACAATCAAGGAAAGCAAACCACTTGTAAATGATGAAGAAACTACTCTTATTTATTTAATAAGAATCGATAATCAAATGAAAGTGGTGGGATGTAAGTAATTATATGTTAAACAAGAAACACAATGTGTGACCTATCAAAGATAAGTCAAATCAATGCAGCATAACCAAGTAAATAACGGTGAATTGTATTTCAATCGAAATTATGTAACTATAGATTAGTGCATCAAACTATTCATGAATGCTTAACTAAATACATGCAAAGGGAACTAGTTATACAAAAACATTAAACACCAATTGTTCTCGTATCGATAGTTTTTGCTTTCCTTAACAACATCCAACGTTCTTTAGTTTTGATTCCTAAGTCTAATAAACACTTTCCTAAACCAATATAAAGATATTTGATTGTAATTATTATTGGAATCATACTAGTCACTCACATATGTTACATAATATCTATTGTTTACATCCAAACAAATACCGAATACAAAACCACACGAATGATCCTTAAAATCAGTACACTCCTGCTCAAATCTTGTCCATAACACTATACAACTTACTTCAAACACTCTTTTTTCCAAAATGAACTAAATCAATGTAAATAACAACTGTCAATCCATAGATTTCTTTATTGACAATGAAGGCAAATAAACCACTTGTAAATGATGTAGAAACTACTCTAATTTATTTAATAAGAATCGATAATCAAATGAAAGTGGTGGGATGTAAGTAATCATACGTCAAACGAGAAACACAATGTGTGACCTATCAAAAAGAAGTCAAATCAATGTAGCATAACCAAGTAAATAACGGTGAATTGTATTTCAACCGAAATTATGCAACTATAGATTTGTGCGTCAAACTATTAATGAAGCTTAACTAAATACATACAAAGAGAACTAGTTATACAAAAATATTAAACAACAACTGTTCTCGCATCGATAGCTTTTGCTTTCCTTAACAACGTGCACGTTCATGAGTTTTGATTATTAAGTTTAATAAACACACTTCTAAACCAATATAAAGAAATCTGATTGTCATTATCATTGGAATCATACTTGCCAATCACATATGTTACATAGTATTATTGTTTACATTGAAACCAAAACCGAATACAATACCACACGAATGACCCTTGAAATTAATCCTCTCCTCCTCAAATCTCGTCCATAACACTGAATAAACCTACATCAATCACTCTTTATTCCAAAATGAACTAAATCAATCCAAATAACAACAGTCAATCCATAGATTTCTTTATTGACAATCAAGGAAAGCAAACCACTTGTAAATGATGAAGAAACTACTCTTATTCATTTAATAAGAATCGATAATCAAATGAAAGTGGTGGGATGTAAGTAATTATACGTTAAACAAGAAACAAAATGTGTGACCTATCAAAGATAAGTCAAATCAATGCAGCATAACCAAGTAAATAACGGTGAATTGTATTTCAATCGAAATTATGCAACCTCTAGATTAGTGCATCAAACTATTCATGAATGCTTAACTAAACACATACAAAGGGAACTAGTTATACAAAAACGTTAAACAACAACTGTTTTGGCATCGATAGCTTTTGCTTTCCTTAACAACTTGCAACTTTCTTGAGTTTTGATTATTAAGCTTAATAAACACACTTCTAAACCAAAAGAAATCTGATTGTAATTATCATTGGAATCATACTTGCCAATCACATATGTTACATAGTATTATTGTTTACATCGAAACAAAAACCGAATATAAAACGACACGAATGACCCTTGAAATCAATCCACTCCTCCTCATATCTCTTCCATAACACTGAACAACCTACATCAAACACTATTTATTCGAAAATGAACTAAATCAATCCAAATAACAACTGTCAATCTGTAGATTTCTTTATTGACAATCAAGGAAAGCAAACCACTTGTAAATGATGAAGAAACTACTCTTATTAATTTAGTAAGAATCGATAATCAAATGAAAGTGGTGGGATGTAAGTAATCATATGTTAAACAAGAAACACAATGTCTGACCTATCAAAAAGAAGTCAAATCAATGTAGCATAACCAAGTAAATAACGGTGAATGGTATTTCAACCGAAATTATGCAACTATAGATTTGTGCATCAAACTATTAATGAAGCTTAACTAAATACATACAAAGAGAACTAGTTATACAAAAACATTAAGCAACAACTGTTCTCTCATCGATAGCTTTTGCTTTCCTTAACAACGTGCACGTTCATGAGTTTTGATTATTAAGTTTAATAAACACACTTCTAAACCAATATAAAGAAATCTGATTGTAATTATCATTGGAATCATACTTGCCAATCACATATGTTACATAGTATTATTGTTAACATCGAAACCAAAACCGAATACAAAACCACACGAATGACCCTTGAAATCAATCCTCTCCTCCTAAAATCTTGTCCATAACACTGAATAAACCTACATCAAACACTCTTTATTCCAAAATGAACTAAATCAATCCAAATAAAACAGTCAATCCATAGATTTCTTTATTGACAATCAAGGAAAGCAAACCACTTGTAAACGATGAAGAAACTACTCTTATTTATTTAATAAGAATCGATAATCAAATGAAAGTGGTGGGATGTAAGTAATTATATGTTAAACAAGAAACACAATGTGTGACCTATCAAAGATAAGTCAAATCAATGCAGCATAACCAAGTAAATAACGGTGAATTGTATTTCAATCGAAATTAGTAACTAGATTAGTGCATCAAAACTATTCATGAATGCTTAACTAAATACATACAAAGGGAACTAGTTATACAAAAACATTAAACACCAATTGTTCTCGTATCGATAGTTTTTGCTTTCCTTAACAACATCCAACGTTCTTTAGTTTTGATTCCTAAGTCTAATAAACACTTTCCTAAACCAATATAAAGATATTTGATTGTAATTATTATTGGAATCATACTAGTCAATCACATATGTTACATAGTATCTATTGTTTACATCCAAACAAATACCGAATACAAAACCACACGAATGATCTTAAAATCATACACTCCTGCTCAAATCTTGTCCATAACACTATACAACTTACTTCAAACACTCTTTTTTCCAAAATGAACTAAATCAATGTAAATAACAACTGTCAATATAGATTTCTTTATTGACAATGAAGGCAAATAAACCACTTGTAAATGATGTAGAAACTACTCTATTTATTTAATAAGAATCGATAATCAAATGAAAGTGGTGGGATGTAAGTAATCATACGTCAAACGAGAAACACAATGTGTGACCTATCAAAAAGAAGTCAAATCAATGTAGCATAACCAAGTAAATAACGGTGAATTGTATTTCAACCGAAATTATGCAACTATAGATTGTGCGTCAAACTATTAATGAAGCTTAACTAAATACATACAAAGAGAACTAGTTATACAAAAATATTAAACAACAACTGTTCTCGCATCGATAGCTTTTGCTTTCCTTAACAACGTGCACGTTCATGAGTTTTGATTATTAAGTTTAATAAACACACTTCTAAACCAATATAAAGAAATCTGATTGTCATTATCATTGGAATCATACTTGCCAATCACATATGTTACATAGTATTATTGTTTACATCGAAACCAAAACCGAATACAATACCACACGAATGACCCTTGAAATTAATCCTCTCCTCCTCAAATCTCGTCCATAACACTGAATAAACCAACATCAATCACTCTTTATTCCAAAATGAACTAAATCAATCCAAATAACAACAGTCAATCCATAGATTTCTTTATTGACAATCAAGGAAACCAAACCACTTGTAAATGATGAAGAAACTACTCTTATTCATTTAATAAGAATCGATAATCAAATGAAAGTGGTGGGATGTAAGTAATTATACGTTAAACAAGAAACAAAATGTGTGACCTATCAAAGATAAGTCAAATCAATGCAGCATAACCAAGTAAATAACGGTGAATTGTATTTCAATCGAAATTATGCAACCTCTAGATTAGTGCATCAAACTATTCATGAATGCTTAACTAAACACATACAAAGGGAACTAGTTATACAAAAACGTTAAACAACAACTGTTTTGGCATCGATAGCTTTTGCTTTCCTTAACAACTTGCAACTTTCTTGAGTTTTGATTATTAAGCTTAATAAACACACTTCTAAACCAAAAGAAATCTGATTGTAATTATCATTGGAATCATACTTGACAATCACATATGTTACATAGTATTATTGTTTACATCGAAACAAAAACCGAATCTAAAACGACACGAATGACCCTTGAAATCAATCCACTCCTCCTCATATCTCTTCCATAACACTGAACAACCTACATCAAACACTATTTATTCGAAAATGAACTAAATCAATCCAAATAACAACTGTCAATCTGTAGATTTCTTTATTGACAATCAAGGAAAGCAAACCACTTGTAAATGATGAAGAAACTACTCTTATTAATTTAGTAAGAATCGATAATCAAATGAAAGTGGTGGGATGTAAGTAATCATATGTTAAACAAGAAACACAATGTGTGACCTATCAAAAAGAAGTCAAATCAATGTAGCATAACCAAGTAAATAACGGTGAATGGTATTTCAACCGAAATTATGCAACTATAGATTTGTGCATCAAACTATTAATGAAGCTTAACTAAATACATACAAAGAGAACTAGTTATACAAAAACATTAAGCAACAACTGTTCTCGCATCGATAGCTTTTGCTTTCCTTAACAACGTGCACGTTCATGAGTTTTGATTATTAAGTTTAATAAACACACTTCTAAACCAATATAAAGAAATCTGATTGTAATTATCATTGGAATCATACTTGCCAATCACATATGTTACATAGTATTATTGTTTACATCGAAACCAAAACTGAATACAAAACCACACGAATGACACTTGAAATCAATCCTCTCCTCCTCAAATCTCGTCCATAACACTGAATAAACCTACATCAAACACTCTTTATTCCAAAATGAACTAAATCAATCCAAATAACAACAGTCAATCCATAGATTTCTTTATTGACAATCAAGGAAAGCAAACCACTTGTAAATGATGAAGAAACTACTCTTATTCATTTAATAAGAATCGATAATCAAATGAAAGTGGTGGGATGTAAGTAATATATGTTAAACAAGAAACACAATGTGTGACCTATCAAAGATAAGTCAAATCAATGCAGCATAACCAAGTAAATAACGGTGAATTGTATTTCAATCGAAATTATGTAACTATAGATTAGTGCATCAAACTATTCATGAATGCTTAACTAAATACATACAAAGGGAACTAGTTATACAAAAACATTAAACACCAATTGTTCTCGTATCGATAGTTTTTGCTTTCCTTAACAACATCCAACGTTCTTTAGTTTTGATTCCTAAGTCTAATAAACACTTTCCTAAACCAATATAAAGATATTTGATTGTAATTATTATTGGAATCATACTAGTCACTCACATATGTTACATAGTATCTATTGTTTACATCCAAACAAATACCGAATACAAAACCACACGAATGATCCTTAAAATCAATACACTCCTGCTCAAATCTTGTCCATAACACTATACAACTTACTTCAAACACTCTTTTTTCCAAAATGAACTAAATCAATGTAAATAACAACTGTCAATCCATAGATTTCTTTATTGACAATGAAGGCAAATAAACCACTTGTAAATGATGTAGAAACTACTCTAATTTATTTAATAAGAATCGATAATCAAATGAAAGTGGTGGGATGTAAGTAATCATACGTCAAACGAGAAACACAATGTGTGACCTATCAAAAAGAAGTCAAATCAATGTAGCATAACCAAGTAAATAACGGTGAATTGTATTTCAACCAAAATTATGCAACTATAGATTTGTGCGTCAAACTATTAATGAAGCTTAACTAAATACATACAAAGAGAACTAGTTATACAAAAATATTAAACAACAACTGTTCTCGCATCGATAGCTTTTGCTTTCCTTAACAACGTGCACGTTCATGAGTTTTGATTATTAAGTTTAATAAACACACTTCTAAACCAATATAAAGAAATCTGATTGTCATTATCATTGGAATCATACTTGCCAATCACATATGTTACATAGTATTATTGTTTACATCGAAACCAAAACCGAATACAATACCACACGAATGACCCTTGAAATTAATCCTCTCCTCCTCAAATCTCGTCCATAACACTGAATAAACCTACATCAATCACTCTTTATTCCAAAATGAACTAAATCAATCCAAATAACAACAGTCAATCCATAGATTTCTTTATTGACAATCAAGGAAAGCAAACCACTTGTAAATGATGAAGAAACTACTCTTATTCATTTAATAAGAATCGATAATCAAATGAAAGTGGTGGGATGTAAGTAATTATACGTTAAACAAGAAACACAATGTGTGACCTATCAAAGATAAGTCAAATCAATGCAGCATAACCAAGTAAATAACGGTGAATTGTATTTCAATCGAAATTATGCAACTATAGATTAGTGCATCAAACTATTCATGAATGCTTAACTAAATACATACAAAGGGAACTAGTTATACAAAAACATTAAACACCAATTGTTCTCGTATCGATAGTTTTTGCTTTCCGTAACAACATCCAACGTTCTTTAGTTTTGATTCCTAAGTCTAATAAACAATTTCCTAAACCAATATAAAGATATTTGATTGTAATTATTATTGGAATCATACTAGTCAATCACATATGTTACATAGTATCTATTGTTTACATTCAAACTAATACCGAATACAAAACCACATGAATGATCCATAAAATCAATACACTCCTGCTCAAATCTTGTCCATAACACTATACAACTTACTTCAAACACTCTTTTTTCCAAAATGAACTAAATCAATGTAAATAACAACTGTCAATCCGTAGATTTCTTTATTGACAATGAAGGCAAATAAACCACTTGTAAATGATGAAGAAACCACTCTTATTCCTTTAATAAGAATCGATAATCAAATGAAAGTAGTGTGATGTAATTAATCATACGTTAAACAAGAAACAGAATGTGTGACCTATCAAAAAGAAGTCAAATCAATATAGCATAACCAAGTAAATAACGGTGAATTGTATTTCAATCCAAATTATGCAACTATAGATTAGTGCATCAAACTATTAATGAATGCTTAACTAAATACATACAAAGGGAAATAGTTATACAAAAACATGAAACAACAACTGTGCTCGCATCGATAGCTTTTGCTTTCCTTACGTGCAACATTCTTGAGTTTTGATTATTAAGTTTAATAAATACACTTCTAAACGAATATAAAGAAATCTGATTGTAATTATCATTGGAATCATACTTGCCAATCACATATGTTACATAGTATTATTGTTTACATCGAAACAAAAACCAAATACAAAACCACACGAATGACCCTTGAAATCATTCCACTCCACCTCATATCTCGTCCATAACACTAAACAACCTACATCAAACACTATTTATTTGAAAATGAACTAAATTAATCCAAATAACAACTGTCAATCTGTAGATTTCTTTATTGACAATCAAGGAAAGCAAACCACTTGTAAATGATGAAGAAACTACTCTTATTCATTTAATAAGAATCGATAATCAAATGAAAGTGGTGGGATGTAAGTAATCATACGTTAAACAAGAAACACAATGTGTGACCTATCAAAAAGAAGTTAAACCAATGCAGCATAACAAAGTAAATAACGATGAATTGTATTTCAATCGAAATTATGCAACTATAGATTAGGGCATCAAACTATTCATCAATGCTTAACTAAATACATACAAAGGGAACTAGTTATACAAAAACATTAAACACCAATTGTTCTCGTATCGATAGTTTGCGCTTTCCTTAACAATGTCCAACGTTCTTTAGTTTTGATTCCTAAGTCTAATAAACACTTTCTTAAACCAATATAAAGATATTTGATTGTAATTATTATTGGAATCATACTAGTCAATCACATATGTTACATAGTATCTATTGTTTACATTCAAACTAATACCGAATACAAAACCACACGAATGATCCTTAAAATCAATACACTCCTGCTCAAATCTTGTCCATAACACTATACAACTTACTTCAAACACTCTTTTTTCCAAAATGAACTAAATCAATGTAAATAACAACTGGCAATCCAAAGATTTCTTTATTGACATTCAAGGCAAGTAAACCACTTGTAAATGATGTAGAAACTACTCTAATTTATTTAATAAGAAACGATAATCAAATGAAAGTGGTGAGATGTAAGTAATCATACGTTAAACAAGAAACACAATGTGTGACCTATCAAAGATAAGTCAAATCAATGCAGCATAACCAAGTAAATAACGGTGAATTGTATTTCAATCGAAATTTTGCAACTATAGATTAGTGCATCAAACTATTCATGAATGCTTAACTAAATACCTAGAAAGGGAACTAGTTATACAAAAATATTAAACACCAATTGATCTCGTATCGATAGTTTTCGCTTTCCTTAACAACGTCCAACGTTCTTTAGTTTTGATTCCTAAGTCTAATAAATACTTTCCTAAACCAATATAAAGATATTTGACTGTAATTATTATTGGAATCATACTAGTCAGTCACATATGTTACATAGTATCTATTGTTTACATTCAAACTAATACCGAATACAAAACCACACGAATGATCCTTAAAATCAATACACTCTGCTCAAATCTTGTCCATAACAATATACAACTTACTTCAAACACTCTTTTTTCCAAAATGAACTAAATCAATGTAAATAACAACTGTCAATCCAAAGATTTCTTTATTGACATTCAAGGCAAGTAAACCACTTGTAAATGATGTAGAAACTACTCTAATTTATTTAATAAGAAACGATAATCAAATGAAAGTGGTGGGATGTAATTAATCATACGTTAAACAAGAAACACAATGTGTGACCTATCAAAAAGAAGTCAAATCAATGTAGCAAAACCAAGTAACTAACGGTGAATTGTATTTCAATCGAAATTATGGAACTATGGATTAGTGCATCAAACTATTAATGAATGCTTAACTAAATACATACAAAGGGAACTAGTTATACAAAAACATTAAACAACAACTGTTCTCGCATCGATAGCTTTTGCTTTCCTTAACAACGTGCACGTTAATGAGTTTTGATTATTAAGTTTAATAAACACACTTCTAAACCAATATAAAGAAATCTGATTGTAATTATCATTGGAATCATACTTGCCAACCACATATGTTACATAGTATTATTGTTTACATAGAAACCAAAACCGAATACAAAACCACACGAATGACCCTTGAAATCAATCCTCTCCTCCTCAAATATCGTCCATAACACTGAATAAACCTACATCAAACACTCTTTATTCCAAAATGAACTAATTCAATCCAAATAACAACAGTCAATCCATAGATTTCTTTATTGACAATCAAGGAAAGCAAACCACTTGTAAATGTTGAAGAAACTACTCTTATTCATTTAATAAGAATCGATAATCAAATGAAAGTGGTGAGATGTAAGTAATCATACGTTAAACAAGAAACACAATGTGTGACCTATCAAAGATAAGTCAAATCAATGCAGCATAACCAAGTAAATAACGGTGAATTGTATTTCAATCGAAATTTTGCAACTATAGATTAGTGCATCAAACTATTCATGAATGCTTAACTAAATACCTAGAAAGGAAACTAGTTATACAAAAACATTAAACACCAATTGATCTCGTATCGATAGTTTTCGCTTTCCTTAACAACGTCCAACGTTCTTTAGTTTTGATTCCTAAGTCTAATAAATACTTTCCTAAACCAATATAAAGATATTTGACTGTAATTAGTATTGGAATCATACTAGTCAGTCACATATGTTACATAGTATCTATTGTTTACATTCAAACTAATACCGAATACAAAACCACACGAATGATCCTTAAAATTAATACACTCCTGCTCAAATCTTGTCCATAACACTATACAACTTACTTCAAACACACTTTTTTCCAAAATGAACTAAATCAATGTAAATAACAACTGTCAATCCAAAGATTTCTTTATTGACATTCAAGGCAAGTAAACCACTTGTAAATGATGTAGAAACTACTCTAATTTATTTAATAAGAAACGATAATCAAATGAAAGTGGTGGGATGTAATTAATCATACGTTAAACAAGAAACACAATGTGTGACCTATCAAAAAGAAGTCAAATCAATGTAGCATAACCAAGTAACTAACGGTGAATTGTATTTCAATCGAAATTATGGAACTATGGATTAGTGCATCAAACTATTAATGAATGCTTAACTAAATACATACAAAGGGAACTAGTTATACAAAAACATTAAACAACAACTGTTCTCGCATCGATAGCTTTTGCTTTCCTTAACAACGTGCACGTTCATGAGTTTTGATTCCTAAGTCTAATAAATACTTTCTTAAACCAATATAAAGATATTTGATTGTAATTATTATTGGAATCATACTAGTCAATCACATATGTTACATAGTATCTATTGTTTACATTCAAACTAATACCGAATACAAAACCACACGAATGATCCTTAAAATCAATACAGTCCTGCTCAAATCTTGTCCATAACACTATACAACTTACATCAAACACTCTTTATTCCAAAATGAACTAATTCAATCCAAATAACAACTGTCAATCCATAGATTTCTTTATTGACAATCAAGGAAAGCAAACCACTTGTAAATGTTGAAGAAACTACTCTTATTCATTTAATAAGAATCGATAATCAAATGAAAGTGGTGAGATGTAAGTAATCATACGTTAAACAAGAAACACAATGTGTGACCTATCAAAGATAAGTCAAATCAATGCAGCATAACCAAGTAAATAACGGTGAATTGTATTCAATCGAAATTTTGCAACTATAGATTAGTGCATCAAACTATTCATGAATGCTTAACTAAATACCTAGAAAGGGAACTAGTTATACAAAAATATAACACACAATTGATCTCGTATCGATAGTTTTCGCTTTCTTAACAACGTCCAACGTTCTTAGTTTTGATTCCTAAGTCAAATAAATACTTTCCTAAACCAATATAAAGATATTTGACTGTAATTATTATGGGAATCATACTAGTCAGTCAATATGTTACATAGTATCTATTGTTTACATTCAACTAATACCGAATACAAAACCACACGAATGATCCTTAAAATCAATACACTCCTGCTCAAATCTTGTCCATAACACTATACAAATTACTTCAAACACTCTTTTTCCAAAATGAACTAAATCAATGAAATAACAACTGTCAATCCAAAGATTTCTTTATGACAATCAAGGCAAGTAAACCACTTGTAAATGATGTAGAAACTACTCTAATTATTTAATAAGAACGATAATCAAATGAAAGTGGTGGGATGTATTAATCATACGTTAAACAAGAAACACAATGTGTGACCTATCAAAAAGAAGTCAAATCAATGTAGCAAAACCAAGTAACTAACGGTGAATTGTATTTCAATCGAAATTATGGAACTATGGATTAGTGCATCAAACTATTAATGAATGCTTAACTAAATACATACAAAGGGAACTAGTTATACAAAAACATTAAACAACAACTGTTCTCGCATCGATAGCTTTTGCTTTCCTTAACAACGTGCACGTTCATGAGTTTTGATTATTAAGTTTAATAAACACACTTCTAAACCAATATAAAGAAATCTAATTGTAATTATCATTGGAATCATACTTGCCAACCACATATGTTACATAGTATTATTGTTTACATCGAAACCAAAACCGAATACAAAACCACACGAATGACCCTTGAAATCAATCCTCTCCTCCTCAAATCTCGTCCATAACACTGAATAAACCTACATCAAACACTCTTTATTCCAAAATGAACTAATTCAATCCAAATAACAACAGTCAATCCATAGATTTCTTTATTGACAATCAAGGAAAGCAAACCACTTGTAAATGTTGAAGAAACTACTCTTATTCATTTAATAAGAATCGATAATCAAATGAAAGTGGTGAGATGTAAGTAATCATACGTTAAACAAGAAACACAATGTGTGACCTATCAAAGATAAGTCAAATCAATGCAGCATAACCAAGTAAATAACGGTGAATTGTATTTCAATCGAAATTTTGCAACTATAGATTAGTGCATCAAACTATTCATGAATGCTTAACTAAATACCTAGAAAGGAAACTAGTTATACAAAAACATTAAACACCAATTGATCTCGTATCGATAGTTTTCGCTTTCCTTAACAATGTCCATCGTTCTTTAGTTTTGATTCCTAAGTCTAATAAATACTTTCCTAAACCAATATAAAGATATTTGACTGTAATAATTATTGGAATCATACTAGTTAGTCACATATGTTACATAGTATCTATTGTTTACATTCAAACTAATACCGAATACAAAACCACACGAATGATCCTTAAAATCAATACACTCCTGCTCAAATCTTGTCCATAACACTATACAACTTACTTCAAACACTCTTTTTTCCAAAATGAACTAAATCAATGTAAATAACAACTGTCAATCCAGATTTCATTATTGACAATCAAGGCAAGTAAACCACTTGTAAATGATGTAGAAACTACTCTTATTCATTTAATAAGAATCGATAATAAAATGAAAGTGGTGGGATGTAATTAATCATACGTTAAACAAGAAACACAATGTGTGACCTATCAAAAAGAAGTCAAATCAATATAGCATAACCAAGTAAATAACGGTGAATTGTATTTCAATCGAAATTATGCAACTATAGATTAGTGCATCAAACTATTAATGAATGCTTAACTAAATACATACAAAGGGAACTAGTTATACAAAAACGTTAAACAACAACTGTTCTCGCATCGATAGCTTTTGCTTTCCTTAACAACGTGCAACATTCTTGAGTTTTGATTATTAAGTTCAATAAACACACTTCTAAACTTGCCAATCACATATGTTACATAGTATTATTGTTGACATCGAAACAAAAACCGAATACAAAACCACACGAATGACCCTTGAAATCAATGCACTCCTCCTCATATCTCGTCCATAACACTGAACAACCTACATCAAACACTATTTATTCGAAAATGAACTAAATCAATCCAAATAACAACTGTCAATCTGTAGATTTCTTTATTGACAATCAAGGAAAGCAAACCACTTGTAAATGATAAAGAAACTTATCTTATTAATTTAATAAGAATCGATAATCAAATGAAAGTGGTGGGATGCAAGTAATCATACGTTAAACTAGAAACATAATGTGTTACCTATCAAAAGAAAGTCCAATCAATGTAGCATGACTAAGTAAATAACGGTGAATTGTATTTCAATCAAAATTATGCAACTATAGATTAGTGCATCAAACTATTCATGAGTGCTTAACTAAATACATACAAAGACAACTAGTTATACAAAAATATTAAACAACAACTGTTCTCGCATCGATAGCTTTTGCTTTCCTTAACAACGTGCACGTTCATGAGTTTTGATTATTAAGTTTAATAAACACACTTCTAAACCAATATAAAGAAATCTGATTGTAATTATCATTGGAATCATACTTGCCAACCAAATATGTTACATAGTATTATTGTTTACATCGAAACCAAAACCGAATACAAAACCACACGAATGACCCTTTAAATCAAGCCTCTCCTCCTCAAATCTCGTCCATAACACTAAATAAACCTACATCAAACACTCTTTATTCCAAAATGAACTAAATCAATCCAAATAACAACAGTCAATCCATAGATTTCTTTATTGACAATCAAGGAAGGCAAACCACTTGTAAATGATGAAGAAACTACTCTTATTCATTTAATAAGAATCGATAATCAAATGAAAGTGGTGGGATGTAATTAATCATACGTTAACAAGAACACAAAGTGTGACCTATCAAAAAGAAGTCAATCAATATAGCATAAACCAAGTAAATAACGGTGAATTGTATTTCAATCGAAATTATGCAACTATAGATTAGTGCATCAAACTATTAATGAAGCTTAACTAAATACATACAAAGAGAACTAGTTATACAAAAACATTAAACAACAACTGTTCTCGCATCGATAGCTTTTGCTTTCCTTAACAACGTGCACGTTCATGAGTTTTGATTATTAAGTTAATAAACAGACTTCTAAACCAATATAAAGAATCTGATTGTAATTATCATTGGAATCATACTGCCAATCACATATGTTACATAGTATTATTGTTTACATCGAAACCAAAAACCGAATACAAACCACACGAATGACCTTGAAATCAATCCTCTCTCCTCAAATCTCGTCCATAACACTAATAAACCTACTCAAACACTCTTAATTCCAAAATGAACTAAATCAATCCAAATAACAACAGTCAATCCATAGATTTCTTTATTGACAATCAAGGAAAGCAAACCACTTGTAAATGATGAGGAAACTACTCTTATTCATTTAATAAGAATCGATAATCAAATGAAAGTGGTGAGATGTAAGTAATCATACGTTAAACAAGAAACACAATGTGTGACCTATCAAAGATAAGTCAAATCAATGCAGCATAACCAAGTAAATAACGGTGAATTGTATTTCAATCGAAATTATGCAACTATAGTTTAGTGCATCAAACTATTCATGAATGCTTAACTAAATACAGATAAAGGGAACTAGTTATACAAAAACATTAAACACCAATTGTTCTCGTATCGATTGTTTCGCTTTCCTTAACAACGTTCAATGTTCTTTAGTTTTTATTCCTAAGTCAAATAAACACTTTCCTAAACCAATATAAAGATATTTGATTGTAATTATTATTGGAATCATAATAGTCAATCACATATGTTACATAGTATCTATTGTTTACATCCAAACAAATACCGAATACAAAACCACATGAATGATCCTTAAAATCAATACACTCCTACTCAAATGTTATCCATAACACTATACAACTTACTTCAAACACTCTTTTTTCCAAAATGAACTAAATCAATGTAAATAACAACTGTCAATCCAAAGATTTCTTTATTGACAATCAAGGCAAGTAAACCACTTGAAAATGATGAAGAAACTACTCTTATTCATTTAATAAGGATCGATAATCAAATGAAAGTGGTGGGATGTAAGTAATTATACGTTAAACAAGAAACACAATGTGTGACCTATCAAAATGAAGTTAAATCAATGCAGCATAACCAAGTAAATAACGGTGAATTGTATTTCAATCGAAATTTTGCAACTATAGATTAGTGCATCAAACTATACGTGAATGCATAACTAAATACCTAGAAAGGGAACTAGTTATACAAAAACATTAAACACCAATTGATCTCGTATCGATAGTTTTCGCTTTCCTTAACAACGTCCAACGTTCTTTAGTTTTGATTCCTAAGTCTAATAAACACTTTCCTAAAACAATATAAATATATTTGACTGTAATTATTATTGGAATCATACTAGTCAATCACATATGTTACATAGTATCTATTGTTTACATCCAAACTAATACCGAATACAAAACCACACGAACGATCCTTAAAATCAATACACTCCTGCTCAAATCTTGTTCACAACACTATACAACTTACTTCAAACACTTTTTTTTCCAAAATGAACTAAATCAATGTAAATAACAACTGTCAATCCAGATTTCTTTATTGACAATCAAGGCAAGTAAACCACTTGTAAATGATGTAGAAAGTACTCTTATTCATTTAATAAGAATCGATAATCAAATGAAAGTGGTAGGATGTAATTAATCATACGTTAAAAGAAACACAATGTGTGACCTATCAAAAAGAAGTCAAATCAATATAGCATAACCAAGTAAATAACGGTGAATTGTATTTCAATCGAAATTATGCAACTATAGATTAGTGCATTAAACTATTAATGAATGCTTAACTAAATACATACAAAGGGAACTAGTTATACAAAAACATTAAACAACAACTATTCTCGCATCGATAGCTTTTTCTTTCCTTAACAACGTGCAACATTCTTGAGTTTTGATTATTAAGTTTAATAAACACACTTCTAAACCAATATAAAAAAACCAGATTGTAATTATCATTGGAATCATACTTGCCAATCACATATGTTACATAGTATTATTGTTTACATCGAAACAAAAACCGAATACAAAACCACACGAATGACCCTTGAAATCAATGCACTCCTCCTCATATCTCGTCCATAACACTGAACAACCTACATCAAACACTATTATTCGAAAATGAACTAAATCAATCCAAATAAAACTGTCAATCCATAGATTTCTTTATTGACAATCAAGGAAAGTAAACACTTGTAAATGATGAAGAAACTACTTTATTCATTTAATAAGAATCGATAATCAAATGAAAGTGGTGGGATGTAAGTAATCATACGTTAAACAAGAAACACATGTGTGACCTATCAAAAGAAGTCAAATCAATGTAGCATAACCAAGTAAATAACGGTGAATTGTATTTCAATCGAAATTATGCAACTATAGATTAGTGCATCAAACTATTAATGAAGCTTAACTAAATACATACAAAGAGAACTAGTTATACAAAAACATTAAAAACAAACTGTTCTCGCATCGATAGCTTTTGCTTTCCTTAACAACGTGCACGTTCTGAGTTTTGATTATTAAGTTAATAAACACACTTCTAAACCATATAAAGAATCTGATTGTAATTATCATTGGAATCATACTTGCCAATCACATATGTTACATAGTATTATTGTTTACATCAAACAAAAACGAATACAAAACCACACGAATGACCCTTGAAATCAATTCACTCCTCCTCAATCTCGTCCATAACACTGATAAACCTACATCAAACACTCTTTATTCCAAAATGAACTAAATCAATCCAAATAACAACTGTCAATCCATAGATTTCTTTATTGACAATCAAGGAAAGCAAACCACTTGTAAATGATGAAGAAACTACTCTTATTCATTTAATAAGAATCGATAATCAATGAAAGTGGTGGGATGTAAGTAATCATACGTTAAACAAGAAACACAATGTGTGACCTATCAAAGAGAAGTCAAATCAATGCCGCATAACCAAGTAAATAACGGTGAATTGTATTTCAATCGAAATTATGCAACTATAGATTAGTGCATCAAACTATTGAATGCTTAACTAAATACATACAAAGGGAACTAGTTATACAAAAACATTAAACACCAATTGTTCTCGTATCGATAGTTTTGCTTTTCTTAACAACGTTCAACGTTCTTTAGTTTTGATTCCTAAGTCAAATAAACACTTTCCTAAACCAATATAAAGATATTTGATTGTAATTATTATTGGAATCATACTAGTCAATCACATATGTTACATAGTATCTATTGTTTACATCCAAACAAATACCGAATACAAAACCACATGAATGATCCTTAAAATCAATACACTCCTGCTCAAATGTTGTCCATAACACTATACAACTTACTTCAAACACTCTTTTTTCCAAAATGAACTAAATCAATGTAAATAACAACTGTCAATCCAAAGATATTTTTATTGACAATCATGGCAAGTAAACCACTTGTAAATGATGAAGAAACTACTCTTATTCATTTAATAAGGATCGATAATCAAATGAAAGTGGTGGGATGTAAGTAATCATACGTTAAACAAGAAACACAATGTGTGACCTATCAAAAAGAAGTCAAATCAATGCAGCATAACCAAGTAAATAACGGTGAATTGTATTTCAATCGAAATTATGCAACTATAGATTAGTGCATCAAACTATTCATGAATGCTTAACTAAATACATACAAAGGGAACTAGTTATACAAAAACATTAAACACCAATTGTTCTCGTATCGATAGTTTTCGCTTTCCTTAACAACGTCCAACGTTCTTTAGTTTTGATTCCTAAGTCTAATAAACACTTTCCTAAACCAATATAAAGATATTTGATTGTAATTATTATTGGAATCATACTAGTCAATCACATATGTTACATAGTATCTATTGTTTACATCCAAACTAATACCGAATACAAAACCACACGAATGATCCTTAAAATCAATACACTCCTGCTCAAATCTTGTCCATAACACTATACAACTTACTTCAAACACTCTTTTTTCCAAAATGAACTAAATCAATGTAAATAACAACTGTCAATCCAAAGATTTCTTTATTGACAATCAAGGCATGTAAACCACTTGTAAATGATGAAGAAACTACTCTTATTCATTTAATAAGGATCGATAATCAAATGAAAGTGGTGGGATGTAAGTAATCATACGTTAAACAAGAAACACAATGTGTGACCTATCAAAAAGAAGTCAAATCAATGTAGCATAACCAAGTAAATAACGGTGAATTGTATTTCAATCGAAATTATGCAACTATAGATTAGTGCATCAAACTATTAAGGAATGCTTAACTAAATACATACAAAGAACTAGTTATACAAAAACATTAAACAACAACTGTTCTCGCATAGATAGCTTTTGCTTTCCTTAACAACGTGCACGTTCTTGAGTTTTGATTATTAAGTTAATAAACACACTTCTAAACCAATATAAAGAAATCTGATTGTAATTATCATTGGAATCATACTTGCCAATCACATATGTTACATAGTATTATGTTTACATCAACCAAACCGAATACAAAACCACACGAATGACCCTTGAAATCAATTCTCTCCTCCTCAAATCTCGTCCATAACACTGAATAAATCTACATCAAACACTCTTTATTCCAAAATGAACTAAATCAATCCAAATAACAACAGTCAATCCATAGATTTCTTTATTGACAATCAAGGAAAGCAAACCACTTGTAAATGATGAAGAAACTACTCTTATTCATTTAATAAGAATCGATAATCAAATGAAAGTGGTGGGATGTAAGTAATCATACGTTAAACAAGAAACACAATGTGTGACCTATCAAAGATAAGTCAAATCAATGCAGCATAACCAAGTAAATAACGGTGAATTGTATTTCAATCGAAATTATGCAACTATAGATTAGTGTATCAAACTATTCATGAATGCTTAACTAAATACATATAAAGGGAACTAGTTATACAAAAACATTAAACACCAATTGTTCTCGTATCGATTGTTTTCGCTTTCCTTAACAACGTTCAACGTTCTTTAGTTTTGATTTCTAAGTCAAATAAACACTTTCCTAAACCAATATAAAGATATTTGATTGTAATTATTATTGGAATCATAATAGTCAATCACATATGTTACATAGTATCTATTGTTTACATCCAAACAAATACCGAAAACAAAACCACATGAATGATCCTTAAAATCAATACACTCCTGCTCAAATGTTGTCCATAACACTATACAACTTACTTCAAACACTCTTTTTTTCCAAAATGAACTAAATCAATGTAAATAACAACTGTCAATCCAAAGATTTCTTTATTGACAATCAAGGCATGTAAACCACTTGTAAATGATGAAGAAACTACTCTTATTCATTTAATAAGGATCGATAATCAAATGAAAGTGGTGGGATGTAAGTAATCATACGTTAAACAAGAAACACAATGTGTGACCTATCAAAAAGAAGTTAAATCAATGCAGCATAACCAAGTAAATAACGGTGAATTGTATTTCAATCGAAATTTTGCAACTATAGATTAGTGCATCAAACTATTCATGAATGCTTAACTAAATACCTAGAAAGGGAACTAGTTATACAAAAACATTAAACACCAATTGTTCTCGTATCGATCGTTTTCGCTTTCCCTAACAACGTCCAACGTTCTTTCGTTTTGATTCCTAAGTCTAATAAACACTTTCCTAAACCAATATAAAGATATTTGACTGTAATTATCATTGGAATCATACTAGTCAATCACATATGTTACATAGTATCTATTGTTTACATCCAAACTAATACCGAATACAAAACCACATGAATGATCCTTAAAATCAATACACTCCTGCTCAAATCTTGTCCATTACACTATACAACTTACTGCAAACACTCTTTTTTCCAAAATGAACTAAATCAACGTAAATAACAACTGTCAATCCAAAAGGATTTCTTTATTGACAATCAAGGCAAGTAAACCACTTGTAAATGATGAAGAAACTACTCTTATTCATTTATAAGAATCGATAATAAAATGAAAGTGGTGGGATGTAAGTAATCATACATTAAACAAGAAACACAATGTGTGACCTATCAAAAAGAAGTTAAATCAATGCAGCATAACCAAGTAAATAACGGTGAATTGTATTTCAATCGAAATTATGCAACTATAGATTAGTGCATCAAACTATTCATGAATGCTTAGCTAAATACATACAAACGGAACTAGTTATACAAAAACATTAAACACCAATTGTTCTCGTATCGATAGTTTTCGCTTTCCTTAACAACGTCCAACGTTCTTTAGTTTTGATTCCTAAGTCTAATAAACACTTTCCTAAACCAATATAAAGATATTTGATTGTATTTATTATTGGAATCATACTAGTCAATCACATATGTTACATAGTATCTATTGTTTACATCCAAACTAATACCGAATACAAAACCACACGAATGATCCTTAAAATCAATACACTCCTGCTCAAATCTTTCCATAACACTATACAACTTACTTCAAACACTCTTTTTCCAAAATGAACTAAATCAATGTAAATAACAACTGTCAATCCAAAGATTTCTTTATTGACAATCAAGGCAAGTAAACCACTTGTAAATGATGTAGAAACTACTCTTATTCATTTAATAAGAATCGATAATCAAATGAAAGTGGTGGGATGTAATTAATCATACGTTAAACAAGAAACAAAATGTGTGACCTATCAAAAAGAAGTCAAATCAATATAGCATAACCAAGTAAATAACGGTGAATTGTATTTCAATCGAAATTATGCAACTATAGATTAGTGCATCAAACTATTAATGAATGCTTAACTAAATACATACAAAGAGAACTAGTTATACAAAAACATTAAACAACAACTGTTCTCGCATCGATAGCTTTTGCTTTCCTTAACAACGTGCAACGTTCTTGAGTTTTGATTATTAAGTTTAATAAACACACTTCTAAACCAATATAAAGAAATCTGATTGTAATTATCATTGGAATCATACTTGCCAATCACATATGTTACATAGTATTATTGTTTACATCGAAACAAAAACCGAATACAAAACCACACGAATGACCCTTGAAATCAATCCACTCCTCCTCATATCTCGTCCATAACACTGAACAACCTACATCAAACACTATTTATTCGAAAATGAACTAAATCAATCCAAATAACAACTGTCAATCTGTAGATTTCTTTATTGACAATCAAGGAAAGCAAACCACTTGTAAATGATGAAGAAACTACTTTTATTCATTTAATAAGAATCGATAATCAAATGAAAGTGTTGGGATGTAAGTAAGCATACGTTAAACAAGAAACACAATGTTTGACCTATCAAAAGAAGTAAATCAATGCAGCATAACCAAGTAAATAACGGTGAATTGTATTTCAATCGAAATTATGCAACTATAGATTAGTGCATCAAACTATTCATGAATGCTTAACTAAATACATACAAAGGGAACTAGTTATACAAAAACATTAAACAATAACTGTTCTCGCATCGATAGCTTTTGCTTTCCTTAACAACGTGCAACATTCTTAAGTTTTGATTATTAAGTTTAATAAACACACTTCTAAACCAATATAAAGAAATCTGATTGTAATTATCATTGGAATCATACTTGCCAATCACATATGTTACATAGTATTATTGTTTACATCGAAACAAAAACCGAATACAAAACCACACGAATAACCCTTGAAATCAATCCACTCCTCCTCATATCTCGTCCATAACACTGAACAACCTACATCAAACACTATTTATTCGAAAATAAACTAAATCAATCCAAATAACAACTGTCAATCTGTAGATTTCTTTATTGACAATCAAGGAAAGCAAACCACTTGTAAATGATGAAGAAACTACTCTTATTCATTTAATAAGAATCGATAATCAAATGAAAGTGGTGGGATGTAAGTAATCATACGTTAAACAAGAAACACAATGTGTGACCTATCAAAAAGAAGTTAAATCAATGCAGCATAACCAAGTAAATAACGGTGAATTGTATTTCAATCGAAATTATGCAACTATAGATTAGTGGATCAAACTATTCATGAATGCTTAACTAAATACATACAAAGGGAACTAGTTATACAAAAACATTAAACACCAATTGTTCTCGTATCGATAGTTTTCGCTTTCCTTAACAACGTCCAACGTTCTTTAGTTTTGATTCCTAAGTCTAATAAACACTTTCCTAAACCAATATAAAGATATTTGATTGTAATTATTATTGGAATCATACTAGTCAATCACATATGTTACATAGTATCTATTGTTTACATCCAAACTAATACCGAATACAAAACCACACGAATGATCCTTAAAATCAATACACTCCTGCTCAAATCTTGTCCATAACACTATACAACTTACTTCAAACACTCTTTTTTCCAAAATGAACTAAATCAATGTAAATAACAACTGTCAATCCAAAGATTTCTTTATTGACAATCAAGGCAAGTAAACCACTTGTAAATGATGAAGAAACTACTCTTATTCATTTAATAAGGATCGATAATCAAATGAAAGTGGTGGGATGTAAGTAATCATACGTTAAACAAGAAACACAATGTGTGACCTATCAAAAAGAAGTCAAATCAATGTAGCATAACCAAGTAAATAACGGTGAATTGTATTTCAACCGAAATTATGCAACTATAGATTTGTGCATCAAACTATTAATGAAGCTTAACTAAATACATACAAAGAGAACTAGTTATAGAAAAACATTAAACAACAACTGTTCTCGCATCGATAGCTTTTGCTTTCCTTAACAACGTGCACGTTCATGAGTTTTGATTATTAAGTTTAATAAACACACTTCTAAACCAATATAAAGAAATCTGATGGTAATTATCATTGGAATCATACTTGTCAATCACATATGTTACATAGTATTATTGTTTACATCCAAACAAAAACCGAATACAAAACCACACGAATGACCCTTGAAATCAATTCTCTCCTCCTCAAATCTCGTCCATAACACTGAATAAATCTACATCAAACACTCTTTATTCCAAAATGAACTAAATCAATCCAAATAACAACAGTCAATCCATAGATTTCTTTATTGACAATCAAGGAAAGCAAACCACTTGTAAATGATGATGAAACTACCCTTATTCATTTAATAAAAATCGATAATCAAATGAAAGTGGTGAGATGCAAGTAATCATACGTTAAACAAGAAACACAGTGTGTGACCTATCAAAGATAAGTCAAATCAATGCAGCATAACCAAGTAAATAACGGTGAATTGTATTTCAATCGAAATTATGCAACTATAGATTAGTGCATCAAACTATTCATGAATGCTTAACTAAATACATATAAAGGGAACTAGTTATACAAAAACATTAAACACCAATTGTTCTCGTATTGATTGTTTTCGCTTTTCTTAACAACGTTCAACGTTCTTTAGTTTTGATTCCTAAGTCAAATAAACACTTTCCTAAACCAATATAAAGATATTTGATTGTAATTATTATTGGAATCATAATAGTCAATCACATATGTTACATAGTATCTATTGTTTACATCCAAACAAATACCGAATACAAAACCACATGAATTATCCTTAAAATCAGTACACTCCTGCTCAAATGTTGTCCATAACACTATACATCTTACTTCAAACACTCTTTTTTTCCAAAATGAACTAAATCAATGTAAATAACAACTGTCAATCCAAAAGATTTCTTTATCTACAATCAAGGCATGTAAACCACTTGAAAATGATGAAGAAACTACTCTTATTCATTTAATAAGGATCGATAATCAAATGAAAGTGGTGGGATGTAAGTAATCATACGTTAAACAAGAAACACAATGTGTGACCTATCAAAAAGAAGTTAAATCAATGCAGCATAACCAAGTAAGTAACGGTGAATTGTATTTCAATCGAAATTTTGCAACTATAGATTAGTGCATCAAACTATTCATGAATGCTTAACTAAATACCTAGAAAGGGAACTAGTTATACAAAAACATTAAACACCAATTGTTCTCGTATCGATCGTTTTCGCTTTCCTTAACAACGTCCAACGTTCTTTCGTTTTGATTCCTAAGTCTAATAAACACTTTCCTAAACCAATATAAAAATATTTGACTGTAATTATTATTGAAATCATACTTGTCAATCACATATGTTACATAGTATCTATTGTTTACATCCAAACTAATACTGAATACAAAACCACACGAACGATCCTTAAAATCAATACACTCCTGCTCAAATCTTGTTCACAACACTATACAACTTACTTCAAACACTCTATTTTCAAAATGAACTAAATCAATGTAAATAACAACTGTCAATCCAAAGATTTCTTTATTGACAATAAAGGCAAGTAAACCACTTGTAAATGATGTGGAAACTGCTCTTATTCATTTAATAAGAATCGATAATCAAATGAAAGTGGTGGGATGTAAGTAATCATACGTTAAACAAGAAAAACAATGTGTGACCTATCAAAAAGAAGTTAAATCAATGCAGCATAAACAAGTAAATAACGGTGAATTGTATTTCAATCGAAATTATGCAACTATAGATTAGTGCATCGAACTATTCATGAATGCTTAACTAAATACATACAAAAGAAACTAGTTATACAAAAACAATAAACACCAATTGTTCTCGTATCGATAGTTTTTGCTTTCTTTAACAACGTCCAACGTTCTTTAGTTTTGATTCCTAAGTCTAATAAACACTTTCCTAAACCAATATAAAGATATTTGATTATAATTATTATTGGAATCGTACTAGTCAATCACATATGTTACATAGTATCTATTGTTTACATCCAAACTAATACCGAATACAAAACCACACGAATGATCCTTAAAATCAATACACTCCTGCTCAAATCTTGTCCATAACACTATACAACTTACTTCAAACACTCTTTTTTCCAAAATGAACTAAATCAATGTAAATAACAACTGTCAATCCAAAGATTTCTTTATTGACAATCAAGGCAAGTAAACCACTCGTAAATGATGTAGAAACTACTCTTATTCATTTAATAAGAATCGATAATCAAATGAATCTGCTGGGATGAAATTAATCATACGTTAAACAAGAAACAAAATGTGTGACCTATCAAAAAGAAGTCAAATCAATGTAGCATAACCAAGTAAATAACGGTGAATTGTATTTCAATCGAAATTATGCAACTATAGATTAGTGCATCAAACTTTTAATGAATGCTTAACTAAATACATACAAAGAGAACTAGTTATACAAAAACATTAAACAACAACTGTTCTCGCGTCGATAGCTTTTGCTTTAATTAACAACGTGCAACGTTGTTGAGTTTTGATTATTAAGTTTAATAAACACACTTCTAAACCAATATAAAGAAATCTGATTGTAATTATGATTGGAATCATACTTGCCAATCACATATGTTACATAGTATTATTGTTTACATCGAAACAAAAACCGAATACAAAACCACACGAATGACCCTTGAAATCAATCCACTCCTCATATCTCGTCCATAACACTGAACAACCTACATCAAACACTATTTATTCGAAAATAAACTAAATCAATCCAAATAACAACTGTCAATCTGTAGATTTCTTTATTGACAATCAAGGAAAGCAAACCACTTGTAAATGATGAAGAAACTACTTTTATTCATTTAAGAAGAATCGATAATCAAATGAAAGTGGTGGGATGTAAGTAATCATACGTTAAACAAGAAACACAATGTGTGACCTATCAAAAAGAAGTTAAATCAATGCAGCATAACCAAGTAAATAACGGTGAATTGTATTTCAATCGAAATTATGCAACTATAGATTAATGGATCGAACTATTCATGAATGCTTAACTAAATACATACAAAGGGAACTAGTTATACAAAAACATTAAACAATAACTGTTCTCACATCGATAGCTTTTGCTCTCCTTAACAACGTGCAACATTCTTAAGTTTTGATTATTAAGTTTAATAAACACACTTCTAAACCAATATAAAGAAATCTGATTGTAATTATCATTGTATCATACTTGCCAATCACATATGTTTCATAGTGTTATTGTTTACTTCTAAACCAAAACCGAATACAGAACCATACGAATGACCCTTGAAATCAATCCACTCCTCCTCAAATGTTGTCCATAACACCGAACAACCTACATCAAACACTCTTTATTCCAAAATGAACTAAATCAATCCAAATAACAACTATCAATCCCAAGATTTCTTTATTGACAATCAAGGAAAGCAAACCACTTGTAAATGATGAAGAAACTACTCTTATTCATTTAATAAGAATCGATAATCAAATGAAAGTGGTGGGATGTAAGTAATCATACGTTAAACAAGAAACACAATGTGTGACGTATAAAAAATAAGTCAAATCAATGTAGCATAACCAAGTAAATACTGGTGAATTGTATTCAATCGAAATTATGCAACTATAGATTAGTGAATAAAACTATTCATGAATGATTAACTAAATACATACAAAGAGAACTAGTTATACAAAAATATTATACACCAATTGTTCTCGTATCGACAGTTTTCGCTTTCCTTAACAACGTCCAACGTTCCTTAGTTTTGATTCCTAAGTCTAATAAACACTTTCCTAAACCAATATAACTATATTTGATTGTAATTATTATTGGAATCGTACTAGTCAATCACATATGTTACATAGTATCTATTGTTTACATCCAAACCAATACCAAATACAAAACCACACGAATGATCCTTGAAATCAATACACTCCTGCTAAATCTTATCCATAACATTATACAACTTACTTCAAACACTTTTTGTTCCAAAATGAACTAAATCAATCTAAATAACAACTGTCAATCCAAAGATTTCTTTATTGATAATAAAGGCAAGTAAACCACTTGTAAATGATGTTGAAACTACTCTTATTCATTTAATAAGAATCGATAATCAAATGAAAGTGGTGGGATGTAACTAATCATACGTTAAACAAGAAACACAATGTGCGACCTATCAAAAAGAAGTCAAATCAATGTAGCATGACCAAGTAAATAACGGTCAATTGTTTTTCAATCGAAATTATGCAACTATAGATTAGTGCATCAAACTATTCATGAATGCTTGACTAAATACATACAAAGGGAACTAGTTATACAAAAACATTAAACAACAACTGTTTTCGCATAGATAACTTTTGCTTTCCTTATCAACGTGCAACGTTCTTGAGTTTTGATTATTAAGTCTAATAAACACACTTCTAAACCAATATAAAGAAATCTGATTGTAATTATCATTGGAATCATACTTGATAATCACATGTGTTACATAGTATTATTGTTTACATCGAAACCAAAACCGAATACAAAACCACACGAATGACCCATGAAATCAATCCACTCCTCCTCATATCTCGTTCATAACACTGAACAACCTACATCAAACACTCTTTATTCCAAAATGAACAAAATCATTCCCAATAACAACAGTCAATTCATAGATTTCTTTATTGAGAATCAAGGCAAGTAAACCACTTGTAAATGATAAAGAAACTACTCTTATTCATTTAATAAGAATCGATAATCAAATGAAAGTGGTGGGATGTAAGTAATCATACGTCAAACAAGAAACACAATGTGTGACCTATAAAAAATAAGTAAAATCAATGTAGCATAACCAAGTAAATATTGGTGAATTGTATTTCAATCAAAATTATGCAACTATAGATTAGTTAATCAAACTATTCATGAATGATTAACTAAATACATACAAAGAGAACTAGTTATACAAAAATATTAAACACAAATTGTTCACGTATCGACAGTTTTCGTTTTCCTTAACAAGGTCCAACGTTCTTTAGTTTTGATTCCTAAGTCTAATAAACACTTTCCTAAACCAATATAACTATATTTGATTGTATTTATTATTGGAATCATACTAGTCAATCACATATGTTACATAGTATCTATTGTTTACATCCAAACCAATACCGAATACAAAACCACACGAATGATCCTTGAAATCAATACACTCCTGCTAAAATCTTGTCCATAACATTATACAACTTACTTCAAACACTATTTGTTCCAAAATGAACTAAATCAATCTAAATAACAACTCTCAATCCAAAGATTTCTTTATTGACAATAAAGGCAAGTAAACCACTTGTAAATGATGTTGAAACTACTCTTATTCATTTAATAAGAATCGATAATCAAATGAAAGTGGTGGGATGTAATTAATCATACGTTAAACAAGAAACACAATGTGTGACCTATCAAAAAGAAGTCAAATCAACGTAGCATGACCAAGTAAATAACGGTCAATTGTATTTCAATCGAAATTATGCAACTATAGATTAGTGCATCAAACTATTCATGAATGCTTGACTAAATACATACAAAGGGAACTAGTTATACAAAAACATTAAACAACAACTGTTCTCGCATAGATAACTTTTGCTTTCCTTATCAACGTGCAACGTTCTTGAGTTTTGATTATTAAGTCTAATAAACACACTTCTAAACCAATATAAAGAAATCTGATTGTAATTATCATTGGAATCATACTTGCCAATCACATGTGTTACATAGTATTATTGTTTACATCGAAACCAAAACCGAATACGAAACAACACGAATGACCCATGAAATCAATCCACTCCTCCTCATATCTCGTTCATAACACTGAACAACCTACATCAAACACTCTTTATTCCAAAATGAACTAAATCAATCCAGATAAAAACTTTCAATTCATAGATTTCTTTATTGACAATCAAGGTAAGTAAACCACTTGTAAATGATGAAGAAACTACTCTTATTCATTTAATAAGAATCGATAATCAAATGAAAGTGGTGGGATGTAAGTAATCACAAGTCAAACAAGAAACACAATGTGTGACCTGTCAAAAAGAAGTCATGTCATTGTAGCATAACCACGTAAATAACGGTGAATTGTATTTCAATCAAAATTATGCAACTATAGATTAGTGCATCAAACTATTCATGAATACTTAACTAAATACATACAAAGGGAACTAGTTATACAAAAACATTAAACACCAATTGTTCTCGTATCGATAGTTTTCGCTTTCCTTAACAACGTCCAACGTTCTTTAGTTTTGATTCCTAAGTCTAATAAACACTTTTCTAAACCAATATAAAGATATTTGACTGTAATTATTATTGGAATCATACTAGTAATCACATATTTTATATAGCATCTATTATTTACATCCAAACAAATACCGAATACAAAACCACACGAATGATCCTTAAAATCAATACACTCCTGCTCAAATCTTGTCCGTAACACTATACAACTTATTTCAAACACTCTTTTTTCCAAAATAAACTAAATCAATGTAAATAACAACTGTCAATCCAATAATTTCTTTATTGACAATCAAGGCAAGTAAACCACTTGTAAATGATGTAGAAACTATTATTCGTTTAATAAGAATCGATAATCAAATGAAAGTGGTGGGATGTAATTAATCATACGTTAAACAAGAAACACAATGTGTGACGTATCAAAAAGAAGTCAAATCAATATAGCATAACCAAGTAAATATTGGTGAATTGTATTTCAATCGAAATTATGCAACTATAGATTAGTGAATCAAACTATTTATGAATGATTAACTAAATACATACAAAGAGAACTAGTTATACAAAAATATTAAACACCAATTGTTCTCGTATCGACAGTTTTCGCTTTCCTTAACAACGTCCAACGTTCTTTAGTTTTTATTCCTAAGTCTAATAAACACTTTCCTAAACCAATATAAATATATTTGATTGTAATTATTAATGGAATCATACTAGTCAATCACATATGCTACATGGTATCTATGGTTTACATCCAAACCAATACCAAAGATTTCTTTGTTGACAATCAAGGCAAGTAAACCACTTGTAAATGATGTAGAAACTACTCTTATTCATTTAATAAGAATCGATAATCAAATGAAAGTGGTGGGATGTAATTAATAATACGTTAAAAAACAAACACAATGTGTGACCTATCAAAAAGAAGTCAAATCAATGTAGCATAACCAAGTAATTAACGATGAATTGTATTTCAATTGAAATTATGCAACTATAGATTAGTGCATCAAGCTATTCATGAATGCTTGACAAAATACATACAAGGGGAACTAGTTATACAAAAACTGTTCTCGAATCGATAGCTTTTGCTTTCCTTATCAACGTGCAACGTTCTTGAGTTTTGATTATTAAGTCTAATAAACACACTTCTAAACCAACATAAAGAAATCTGATTGTAATTATTATTGGAATCATACTTGCCAATCACATGTGTTACATAGTATTATTGTTTATATCGAAACCAAAACCGAATACAAAACCACACGAATGACCCTTGAAATCAATCCACTCCTCCTCATATCTCGTCCATAACACTTAACAACCTACATCAAACACCCTTTATTCCAAAATGAACTAAATCAATCCAAATAACAGCATTCAATCCATAGATATCTTTATTGACAATCAAGGAAAGCAAACCACTTGTAAATGACGAAGAAACTGCTCTTATTCATTTAATAAGAATCGATAATCAAATGAAAATGGTGGGATGAAAGTAATCATACGTTAAACAAGAAACACAATGTGTGACCTATCAAAGATAAGTCAAATCAATGCAGCATAACCAAGTAAATAACGGTGAATTGTATTTCAATCGAAATTATGCAACTATATATTAGTGCATCAAACTATTCATGAATGTTTAACTAAATACATACAAAGGGAACTAGTTATACAAAAACATTAAACACCAATTGTTCTCGTATCGATAGTTTTTGCTTTCTTTAACAACGTTCAATGTTCTTTAGTTTTGATTCCTAAGTCTAATAAACACTTTCCTAAACCAATATAAAGATATTTGATTGTAATTATTTTTGGAATCATACTAGTCAATCACATATGTTACATAGTATTATTGTTTACATCGAAACCAAAACCGAATACAAAACCACACGAATGACCCTTGAAATCAATCCATTCCTCCTCATATCTTGTCGATAACACTTAACAACCTACATCAAACACTCTTTATTTCAAAATGAACTAAATCAATCCAAATAACAACTGTCAATCCATAGATTTCTTTATTGACAATCAAGGCAATTAAACCATTTGTAAATGATGAAGACACTACTCTTATTCATTTAATAAGAATCGATAATCAGATGAAAGTGGTGGGATGTAAGTAATAATACGTTAAACAAGAAACATAATGTGTTACCGATCGAAAAGAAGTCAAATCAATGTAGCATAACCAAGTAATAACGGTGAATTCTATTTCAATCGAAATTATGCAACTATAGATTAGTGCATCAAACTATTCATGAATGCTTAACTAATATATACAAAGGGAACTAGTTATACAAAAACATTAAACACAAATTGTTCTCGTATCTATAGTTTTCGCTTTCCTTAGCAACGACCAACGTTCTATAGTTTCGATTCCTATGTCTAATAAACACTTTCCTAAACCAATATAAAGATATTTAACTGTAATTATTATTGTAATCATACTAGTCAATCACATATGTTACATAGCATCTATTGTTTACATCCAAACAAATCCCGAATACAAAACCACACGAATAATTCTTGAAATCAATACACTCTAGCTAAAATCTTGTCCATATCACTATACAACTTACTTTAAACACTCTTTGTTCAAAAATAAACTAAATCAATGTAAATAACAACTGTCAATCCAAAGATTTCTTTGTTGACAATCAAGGCAAGTAAACAACTTGTAAATGATGTAGAAACTACTCTTATTCATTTAATAAGAATCGATAATCAAATGAAAGTGGTGGGATGTAATTAATCATACGTTAAACAAGAAACAAAATGTGTAACCTATCAAAAAGAAGTCAAATCAATGCAGCATAACCAAGTAATTAACGATGAATTGTATTTCAATTGAAATTACGCAACTATAGATTAGTGCATCAAACTATTCATGAATGCTTGACTAAATACATACAAGGGGAACCAGTTATACAAAAACTGTTCTCGAATCGATAGCTTTTGCTTTCCTTATCAACGTGCAGCGTTCTTGAGTTTTGATTATTAAGTCTAATAAACACACTTCTAAACCAATATAAAGAAATCTGATTGTAATTATCATTGGATTCACACTTGCCAATCACATGTGTTACATAGTATTATTGTTTATATCGAAACCAAAACCGAATACAAAACCACACGAATGACCCTTGAAATCAATCCACTCCTCCTCATATCTCGTCCATAACACTTAACAACCTACATCAAACACTCTTTATTCCAAAATGAACTAAATCAATCCAAATAACAACAGTCAATCCATAGATTTCTTTATTGACAATCAAGGAAAGCAAACCACTTGTAAAAGATGAAGAAACTACTCTTATTCATTTAATAAGAATCGATAATCAAATAAAAGTGGTGGGATGTAATTAATAATACGTTAAACAAGAAACACAATGTGTGACCTATCAAAAAGAAGTCAAATCAATGTAGCATAACCAAGTAATTAACGATGAATTGTATTTCAATTGAAATTATGCAACTATAGATTAGTGCATCAAACTATTCATGAATGCTTGACTAAATACATACAAGGGGAACCAGTTATACAAAAACTGTTCTCGAATCGATAGCTTTTGCTTTCCTTATCAACGTGTAACGTTCTTGAGTTTTGATTATTAAGTCTAATAAACACACTTCTAAACCAACATAAAGAAATCTGATTGTAATTATTATTGGAATCATACTTGCCAATCACATGTGTTACATAGTATTATTGTTTATATCGAAACCAAAACCGAATACAAAACCACACGAATGACCCTTGAAATCAATCCACTCCTCCTCATATCTCGTCCATAACACTTAACAACCTACATCAAACACTCTTTATTTCAAAATGAACTAAATCAATCCAAATAACAACTGTCAATCTATAGATTTCTTTATTGACAATCAAGGAAAGCAAACCACTTGTAAATGATGAAGAAACTACTCTTATTCATTTAATAAGAATCGATAATCAAATAAAAGTGGTGGGATGTAATTAATAATACGTTAAACAAGAAACACAATGTGTGACCTATCAAAAAGAAGTCAAATCAATGTAGCATAACCAAGTAATTAACGATGAATTGTATTTCAATTGAAATTATGCAACTATAGATTAGTGCATCAAACTATTCATGAATGCTTAACTAATATATACAAAGGGAACTAGTTATACAAAAACATTAAACACAAGTTGTTCTCGTATCGATAGTTTTCGCTTTCCTTAGCAACGTCCAACGTTCTATAGTTTTGATTCCTAAGTCTAATAAACACTTTCCTAAACCAATATAAAGATATTTGACTGTAATTATTATTGTAATCATACTAGTCAATCACATATGTTACATAGCATCTATTGTTTACATCCAAACAAATCCCGAATACAAAACCACATGAATAATTCTTGAAATCAATACACTCTAGCTCAAATCTTATCCATATCACTATACAACTTACTTTAAACACTCTTTGTTCAAAAATGAACTAAATCAATGTAAATAACAACTGTCAATCCAAAGATTTCTTTGTTGACAATCAAGGCAAGTAAACAACTTGTAAATGATGTAGAAACTACTCTTATTCATTTAATAAGAATCGATAATCAAATGAAAGTGGTGGGATGTAATTAATCATACGTTAAACAAGAAACAAAATGTGTGACCTATCAAAAAGAAGTCAAATCAATGTAGCATAACCAAGTAATTAACGATGAATTGTATTTCAATTGAAATTATGCAACTATAGATTAGTGCATCAAACTATTCATGAATGCTTGACTAAATACATACAAGGGGAACCAGTTATATAAAAACTGTTCTTGAATCGATAGCTTTTGCTTTCCTTATCAACATGCAGCGTTCTTGAGTTTTGATTATTAAGTTTAATAAACACACTTCTAAACCAATATAAAGAAATCTGATTGTAATTATCATTGGAATCATACTTGCCAATCACATATGTTACATAGTATTATTATTTACATCGAAACCAAAACCGAATACAAAACCACACGAATGACCCTTGAAATCAATCCACTACTCCTCAAATCTCATCCATAACACTGAACAACCTACATCAAACACTCTTTATTCCAAAATGAACTAAATCAATCCAAATAACAACAGTCAATCCATAGATTTCTTTATTGACAATCAAGGAAAGCAAACCACTTGTAAATGATGAAGAAACTACTCTTATTCATTTAATAAGAATCGATAATCAAATGAAAGTGGTGGGATGTAAGTAATCATACGTTAAACAAGAAACACAATGTGTGACCTATCAAAGATAAGTCAAATCAATGCAGCATAACCAAGTAAATAACGGTGAATTGTATTTCAATCGAAATTATACAACTATAGATTAGTGCATCAAACTCTTTATGAATGTTTAACTAAATACATACAAAGGGAACTAGTTATACAAAAACATTAAACACCAATTGTTCTCGTATCGATAGTTTTTGCTTTCTTTAACAACGTCCAATGTTCTTTAGTTTTGATTCCTAAGTCTAATAAACACTTTCCTAAACCAATATAAAGATATTTGATTGTAATTATTTTTGGAATCATACTAGTCAATCACATATGTTACATAGTATCTATTGTTTACATCCAAACCAATACCGAATACAAAGCCACATGAATGATCCTTGAAATCAATACACTTCTGCTAAAATCTTGTCCATAAAATTATACAACTTACTTCAAACATGTCACACCCCCGCTTATAGCGGAAACACGAGGATGTAACGGACGGGATCGTCATAACACATTGTTAATTAATAGAGATGCATTAAATGATGAAAAGTCAACGTGTCATGACGTCACCGGACACAAATGGAGACTTGTGTCGTAGTTAGTCAATTCCACGACAAACATAGCCAAAAAGTCAAAAGAAATGTAAATCCCACAACCCGGGAGCAAGTGAACAAAATATGAATAACAAAGGAAAATCCAACGTAATTGCCAGAGGCATCCAATAAGTCTAAATAATGTAAATCCTAGGTTCGTCTCTAAGGCAGCATCCCTAGCTATCCTTAATGATTATTACCTGAAAAGATATGCTTAAATAGGTCAACATATGGTTGGTGAGTTCGCAGGTTTAAGTAGTAAACATAATTGATGCTGTGTAATAGGTTTGCAGGACATAAGTGTATACAATTATAAGCAAGTAATATCACATGTAAACATGAGCATCACAACTAAACCTACGACGTACACACAGATCTTGTCGGAACATATTCACCCGAGGGCCCGTTCTTGGCCACTGTCAGTTTCAACTAGTATACTAACAAACAAGGGTGGGGGTGTCAGCCCAATAGTACTATCAATACCTGTCCGTCGGTTCCACATCGGAATTAAATAGTTGTGAATAAAGAACCACACAGCAACTCATGCATATACCAGATATATACTTACAAAACAGTAAACACAACAGTCCCAAGAATAATTAACTTCACAGCATAAAAAGGGTGAGCATACTTTTCCCCCAAGTTTGTAAACAATTAAAATGAAAACGGGGCCTCGAAAACTCACCTTGAGGTGTGATGAAAATAAATGAATAAAAGACTTCAACGGATGAGAGCAAACGACAATCAAACACCTATAATTAGTTGTAATTTAGATCTTTAAACACGTTCGATGAGAAAAGGTACGTTCGGTCGGTTTCGGGTTCGACGCTCGACACACACACAACATATGCATATCATTTATACATCCTGACACGTTGTATTTAAAAAGGAAATAATAGCAATAGTAATATAATAATACCTATAATATTCATAATAAAAAGAATAATAATAATAACAATAATAATAATAATGACATTTAATAATAATAATAATAATAATAATAATAATAATAATAATAATAATAATAATTGTAACAATATGCAACAAGACAAATCAAAAATAAAATAAAAAGGAAAAAAGAAAAAAAAAAGAAAAAAAAAAAAATAATAATAATAAAGTAACACACACACAAACGTAGAAACACACACACCAGCCCACACACTTCGCGTACACACACACTGCAATATACACACACACATCTCGCATATATATATACATATATATACTCCCTTAATATCACACACACATCACATATATATATATACCTACACCCATAATCACACACACATCATATATATATATATAAATATATATATACATACACCCGCAATCACACACGCCTCACATACATATATATATACATACACGAGCGAAATACATACATGTTCATAGACTTCGTACGAACGTATTCACTCATATATATATACACACACACACACGAGCAACGCATATACATACATATAGATACAATAGCGATCTCGCTCACGCACACACTTCATATATATACACACGAACAGATTACATGTATACACAGCAGCCTTCGGCTGCTGTGTCCCCTTCGAGCGCACACATTTCACACACGCACCCATACATTATATGCATACACACACACTGTCGCATATATACACACACCGTAGACACATACACAGACAACAACAATATATATGCGCATATACATACGGATAAGCGTCTTACATAACCCAACCAACCATCGCAACCCTTTTCGAAGCACCGGAACACAACCGAAATCAACCCGAACCGGTACCAAACCCAACTTGACGAAACGAAACGAAACAAGTTTTCAGATGATCGATTACCTGCGGAGTAACTATACGACAAGACGTTCACGATCGGCGGCAACAAACGATGACCGAAAGGCTCACGAACGGTTCACGGCTGGAGGGGGCGGGGGTCGATAGGGTTTCGGCCGAGGTGTGTTGGAGTTTTATTTATAATAATCATATTTTCACTTTGGACCCTCAACTTCCATTTAATTAATCCCTCAAGTTTCTATTAATTACACTTTGGACCCTAGACTAATAATAATAATAATATTAATAATACTAATAATAAGCATAATAATAATAATAATATTTGTACTAATAATATTAAAAATAATAATAATATAAGTAATAATAATAATAATTTTTATTTAATTATTTGTAATAATTTTTAATAATAATATTGATAATAATAACAATAATGATAGTTATAATGATAATAATGATATTAATATATTTTATCATTTTATTTTATTTTATTTTATTTTATTTTATTTTAATTTACACGCGACCAGAAACCAATAACCGACACATTAACTAGGGCACCATAGAAATCACAAGAGAAATCGAATAATTACCTAAAAGTTAACGAGTCTCAGGTTAATTAACGAACCTGAGGTGACGGATGTCACAGTATCCCCTAGTTGAGAGAATTTCGTCCCGAAATTCAGCTGGAGTTAGGTCCTGAAACCCTATCCGTGAATAAATGCGGATATTTAAGTTTCATCTGATCTTCCCGCTCCCATGTAAACTCAGGTCCTCGTTTGGAGTTCCAACGAACCCTAACGATTGGAATTTTTCTGCGCTTCAAACGCTTCACTTCCCTATCCATAATCTCTATCGGTTCCTCCACAAAGTGAAGTTTCTCGTCAATCCGGATCTCCTCAATCGGCACATGAAGGGATCCATCGGCTAAACATTTCTTAAGGTTCGATACGTGAAATGTATCGTGTACACTACTTAGCTCTTGGGGTAACTTTAATCGATACGCTACAGGAGCAATTCTTTCTGTGATTTCGAATGGTCCAACATACCTTGGAGCTAACTTTCCTTTCTTTCCAAACCGTACAATTCCTTTCCAAGGAGAAACTTTCAGTAAGACACGATCACCAACACTAAATTCCAGAGGTTTTCGTCGATTATCAGCGTAACTTTTCTGGCGGTCTCTAGCTGCCTTAAGCCTATCCTTGATTTGAAATATCTTATCAGTCGTTTCCTGAATAATCTCCGGACCTGTCAATTGACTTTCACCTACTTCCGCCCAACACACCGGAGACCTACACTTCCTTCCATACAATGCCTCAAACGGAGCACATCCAATGCTCGTATGATAACTATTGTTATAAGAGAATTCGATCAACGGTAAGTGAGTATCCCAACTCCCACCAAAGTCAATTACGCACGCCCTAAGCATGTCTTCGAGAGTCTGTATCGTACGTTCACTTTGACCGTCCGTTTGTGGATGATAGGCAGTACTTAAATCCAAACGAGTGCCCATTGCCTTCTGTAGAGTCTGCCAAAACCGCGATGTAAATCGACTATCCCGATCTGATATAATTGACACAGGCACCCCATGCCTAGCCACGATCTCATTTACATATAATCTCGCTAACTTTTCCATCTTATAATCCTCACGAATTGGTAAGAAATGAGCAGATTTTGTCATTCGATCCACGATGACCCAAATCGAATCATGCCCGCTACTGGTTCTAGGCAGCTTAGTGATGAAATCCATCGCTATATTCTCCCATTTCCACTCAGGAATTTCCGGCTGTTGTAGTAGCCCAGACGGTTTCTGATGTTCGGCTTTGACTTTCGAACAAGTCAAACATTCACTTACATACGTCGCAATGTCTTTCTTCATACCTGGCCACCAATACAATTCTTTAAGATCCTGGTACATCTTGTCTGCACCAGGATGGATAGAATACTTGGACTTGTGCGCTTCGTTCATAACTAGGGTTCGAACGTATCCCCACTTAGGTACCCATATACGATCTACAAAGTACCGTACACCATCCTCCTTACAGTTCATCTGTTTGTCTAACCCACGAAACTCCTCACTTGCGATATTCTCCTCCTTCAATGCTTCGCCCTGCGCCATCAGAATTTGCGTTTTCAGATTCGATTGAATGGTCATTCCCAACGCTCGCGCACGTAAGGGTTTAACACGTTCCTTCCTACTCAAGGCATCAGCCACTACGTTTGCCTTTCCAGGGTGATATCGAATCTCACAGTCATAATCACTTAGAAGTTCCACCCATCGTCTTTGGCGCATATTCAGTTCCTTTTGATCAAAAATGTGTTGCAGACTTTTGTGATCAGTGTAGATAACGCACTTAGTCCCATACAGATAATGCCTCCATATCTTAAGTGCAAACACCACTGCACCTAATTCCAGGTCATGTGTCGTATAATTCTTTTCATGAACCTTAAGCTGACGCGAGGCATAAGCAATCACCTTATCCTTTTGCATCAGTACACAACCCAGTCCTTGATGTGATGCATCACAGAACACCACGAAATCATTGGATCCATCAGGGAGGGTCAATATCGGTGCATTACACAATTTCTCCTTCAACGTTTGAAATGCCTCTTCTTGCTTATGTCCCCAATCAAACTTCTTATCCTTCTGCGTTAACATTGTCAATGGTTGAGCGATTTTGGAGAAGTTCGCAATAAATCGACGATAGTATCCCGCCAATCCTAAGAATTGTCGTATCTCTGAAGGCGTCTTAGGAGCATCCCACTTTTTAACCGCTTCGATCTTTCCAGGATCAACGTGGATTCCATGCTCATTAACCACGTGTCCTAAAAACTTCACCTCTCGTAACCAAAATTCACACTTCGAGAACTTGGCGTAAAGTTTCTCTTCCTTTAGCAATTTGAGTATCGCTCGTAGGTGTTGGTCATGGTCTTCCTTCGTTCGGGAGTAGATAAGAATATCGTCTATAAAAACAATTACAAACTTATCCAGATAGGGTTTACATACCCGGTTCATCAAATCCATAAACACGGCCGGAGCATTTGTCAGCCCAAACGGCATGACTAAGAACTCATAATGCCCATATCGAGTTCTAAACGCTGTCTTTGGTATGTCCACCTCGTGAACCCTCAATTGGTGATAACCTGATCGAAGATCAATTTTAGAGAAGTATGAAGCTCCCTGCAATTGATCAAATAGGTCATCGATTCTTGGAAGAGGGTATCGATTCTTCACGGTCAACTTATTTAGTTCTCGATAATCGATGCACATTCGGAACGACCCATCTTTCTTCTTAACGAATAATATCGGTGCTCCCCACGGTGAATGGCTGGGTCGGATGAAACCCTTATCCAATAATTCTTGTAATTGGCTCGATAAATCCTGCATTTCCGAGGGTGCCAGTCGGTAAGGTGTCTTTGCTACGGGTGTTGCTCCGGGGATCAAATCGATGCGGAACTCCACCTGTCGAGGGGGAGGCAAGCCGGACAGATCGTCAGGAAACACTTCCGGAAAGTCTCACACCACCGGAATGTCTTCCAGGTTCCTTTCCTCCTCTTTCTTTTCTACTACGTGCGCTAAGAAGGCATAGCATTGCTTTTGTAGACATCGACGCGTCTTCATGCAGGAGATGAGCCTTAGATTCCTTCCCGGTCGTTCTCCTTGTATTTTGAGCACATCACCGTTTGGCATAGGGATTCGCACCACTTTTTCTCGACAGACAATTTCCGCTCCACATTTCGATAACCAATCCATCCCTACTACAACGTCAAAACTCCCCAATTCAAAAGGTATTAAGTCTATCTCAAAGGCATGGTCCTCTAACGTTATGGTGCAACCTCTAATTATTTCCTTAGCCTCTATAAATTTACCATTTGCTATTTCTACCGAATAGCTAGTCTCTAAACAACTAGGGTTCAAACCAAGCAGAGGTGCAAATTCAGAGGACACAAAGCTATTGTCTGCCCCGGTATCAAATAATACGGATGCAAAATGATTATTGAGAAGGTACGTACCCGTAACAACATTCGGGTCTTGACGAGCGTCATTTGCTCCAATCACAAACGCACGTCCTCGGGCAGCATTCCCTTGATTCCCCTGTCCTTGATTACCAGCTATTGCCATCACCTGGTTTTGATTATTCCCCTGTTGACCCGGTGCCCGATTTAGTCTGGGGCACACATTTCGATAATGATCGGGGCTTCCACACTCATAGCAAACCCTGACGCTTCCTGCTGGATTAACTGCGTTTACCGGTGCGACGAAGCTGGGCGCCACCCTACAGTCCTTCGGAAAATGCCCCGGGCGCCTACAGTTTACGCACACCCAGCACGGCATCGCTTGCGGATGATGAAAATTGCACCTGCCACACTTAGGATGTGGCCCAACATATTCTCTCCTACCTTGGTTCACCGCCACAAAGCTTCTTGTCACCTTTGCCTTCTTATCAAACCTTCCCCCTGCTTGTCTGCTTGATTCCCCATTATCCTTTCTTTTCTCACTACCCTTACCTAATACTCCAGTTCGTACCATTTCATCAGTCAGGGTGCCCGCCTTTAAGATTGTACTCTGAATAGTCGGGGGTGCCGCAGCAGTCACCATACCACGTATTTGTGGTACCAAACCCCAGATGTAACGCTCGATTCTCTTTGATTCTGGGGTCACCAAATGCGGGACAAGCCTAGCTAGTTCGTGAAATCGATCCGTGTAAGCCGCGTGTCCAGCTCCCACCATAGTATGATTCCAGAATTCATGCTCCAACTTCTGCATTTCATTATTAGGGCAATACTCCTCAGTGATCAAAGCCTTAAATTCATCCCATGTCATTTGCATTGCCGCCTCCCTTCCCCTTGCTTGGATCTGAGTGTTCCACCAAGTTAGCGCCTTTCCTTGCAGTGAACATGTAGCATACTTGATCTTCTAACTGTCCAAACACTCGCTAATGTCAATCACTGCTTCCATCTTTTCAATCCACCTAGTTAGCACTATCGCTCCGCCTTTGCCATCAAATTCCTTAGGTTTACATGCCACAAACTCCTTATAAGTACATCCTCTTCTTCTCTCACCATTACCATCTCCATTCCCGTTTCCTCCTCCATTGACATTTTCGTTGTTCAGCCCATTTACATTCCCACCAATCGGACCATCACCATTGCCATTTGCATTCCCATTACCATTTCCATCACCTACTCCACCTCCTCCCTCATTGTTGTTGTCATCCTGTTCTTCATATCCATTTCCACCATTTCCCTCGTCACCATCATTCCCATGGTTATTTCCATTATCGTTGTTGCCACCCCCATTGTCGTGGTTCATAATGTTATCACTCACTTGTGCCACTATGGTTGGGATAAGCGCAGCCAGCTGCTGGCCAATCATAGCAGTTATGTCAAGGTTCCCGGCTCCATTGTTGTTGCCAGGTGCACCACCTTCATTTCCTTCACTTGGTGCTTCACCCCTACCACCAGCACCTCTTCCTCTACCTCGACCTCTTGGGGCAGCACCACTACGACTATTACTTCGGGCACTTCTTCTGGGCGGCATTTTCTAATCAATCACAGATAACACATAAGTTTCAATCATATTAGGTTTTTCAACAATCCAGTCATCCATGCGCAAATAACATCTCATCCCAACCATATAACTCGCGAATAATATCATAAGCAATTTCATAATAATAGTAATATGGGGTTCCCATTTTCATAAACCATCATATTCATAACATAGTCAAATACTAGAATACCCTCGAAACACGTAAGTACTAAAGTCTAATCAAAACCCAATATGAAATATAAAATAACTAAAAATAAATCCCATCAAGTCTTCACTTCCTCCTCAATGTTCGTGTAATGTCAATCCTGGTCATCGCCACTGCTGGATGAACTAGAGGTGCTCGGGGGCTGGTCAGGGTAGTCACCCCACAGATTGGCCTCGTCTGCCGGCAGTCGGAACCTAAAACGATTGGCAGAGAACACTCTCTTCCTGGCCGTCATCATCCTCAGCGCCCCAACTCTGTTGACACGGTACGGCCCCCTAGGGTAACCAGGAACCCAAGGTCCCGCCTCAGGGGCGACCCTCGCGATTGCCTGTGCAGCAGGGACAGGCACGTTCAACTCAGCAGGTGCAGGAACAGGCACGACTGGCGCAGCAGGGACAGGCGCCATAGGTGCGATCGGCGCGGTTCGAACAGCAGGCATCCCTAGTACAACCGAATTCATCGGTTCTTCCTTTTCAGATGATTCCGATGAGTCCGACATCATCTTCTCAGGTTCAGACTCAGTGTCTGAAGACGACAGCAGCAAGTGGTCAGAGAGGACCTCTTCAGGTTCTGACTCAGAGTCAAAAGTAGTGATGCGAGCTAGGGCATGATTAGATGGACCAGCGGAAGACATCCTATAAGGAAAAAGTATAAGTACTTTTCCTCAAATGAAGGCAATCAAAAGATAGCAAATAGGCCATCAAATAAGAAAGAACATACATGTAATATAAGATGCACACAGGCCCTAGTATGCATTCTACATGAAGGTTCTTAGGTTATAGTATAGGTCGAGTGATCTACCTAATTCTCTATAACTAATGGCTCTGATACCAATCTGTCACACCCCCGCTTATAGCGGAAACACGAGGATGTAACGGACGGGATCGTCATAACACATTGTTAATTAATAGAGATGCATTAAATGATGAAAAGTCAACGTGTCATGACGTCACCGGACACAAATGGAGACTTGTGTCGTAGTTAGTCAATTCCACGACAAACATAGCCAAAAAGTCAAAAGAAATGTAAATCCCACAACCCGGGAGCAAGTGAACAAAATATGAATAACAAAGGAAAATCCAACGTAATTGCCAGAGGCATCCAATAAGTCTAAATAATGTAAATCCTAGGTTCGTCTCTAAGGCAGCATCTCTAGCTATCCTTAATGATTATTACCTGAAAAGATATGCTCAAATAGGTCAACATATGGTTGGTGAGTTCGCAGGTTTAAGTAGTAAACATAATTGATGCTGTGTAATAGGTTTGTAGGACATAAGTGTATACAATTATAAGCAAGTAATATCACATGTAAACATGAGCATCACAACTAAACCTACGACGTACACACAGATCTTGTCGGAACATATTCACCCGAGGGCCCGTTCTTGGCCACTGTCAGTTTCAACTAGTATACTAACAAACAAGGGTGGGGGTGTCAGCCCAATAGTACTATCAATACCGGTCCGTCGGTTCCACATCGGAATTAAATAGTTGTGAATAAAGAACCACACAGCAACTCATGCATATACCAGATATATACTTACAAAACAGTAAACACAACAGTCCCAAGAATAATTAAGTTCACATCATAAAAAGGGTGAGCATACTTTTCCCCCAAGTTTGTAAACAATTAAAATGAAAACGGGGCCGCGAAAACTCACCTTGAGGTGTGATGAAAATAAATGAATAAAAGACTTCAACGGATGAGAGCAAACGACAATCAAACACCTATAATTAGTTGTAATTTAGATCTTTAAACACGTTCGATGAGAAAAGGTACGTTCGGTCGGTTTCGGGTTCGACGCGCGACACACACACAACATATGCATATCATTTATACATCCTGACACGTTGTATTTAAAAAGGAAATAATAGCAATAGTAATATAATAATACCTATAATATTCATAATAAAAAGAATAATAATAATAACAATAATAATAATAATGACATTTAATAATAATAATAATAATAATAATAATAATAATAATAATAATAATAATAATAGTAATTGTAACAATATGCAACAAGACAAATCAAAAATAAAATAAAAAAGAAAAAAGAAAAAAAAATAATAATAATAAAGTAACACACACACAAACGTAGAAACACACACACCAGCCCACACACTTCCCGCACACACACACTGCAATATACACACACACATCTCGCATATATATATACATATATATACTCCCTTAATATCACACACACATCACATATATATATATACCTACACCCATAATCACACACACATCATATATATATATAAATATATTTATACATACACCCGCAATCACACACGCCTCACATACATATATATACATACACGAGCGAAATACATACATGTTCATAGACTTCGTACGAACGTATTCACTCATATATATATACACACACACACACGAGCAACGCATATACATACATATAGATACAATAGCGATCTCGCTCACGCACACACTTCATATATATACACACGAACAGATTACATGTATACACAGCAGCCTTCGGCTGCTGTGTCCCCTTCGAGCGCACACATTTCACACACGCACCATACATTATATGCATACACACACACTGTCGCATATATACACACACCGTAGACACATACACAGACAACAACAATATATATGCGCATATACATACGGATAAGCGTCTTACATAACCCAACCAACCATCGCAACCCTTTCCGAAGCACCGGAACACGACCGAAATCAACCCGAACCGGTACCAAACCCAACTTGACGAAACGAAACGAAACAAGTTTTCAGATGATCGATTACCTGCGGAGTAACTATACGACAAGACGTTCACGATCGGCGGCAACAAACGATGACCGAAAGGCTCACGAATGGTTCACGGCTGGAGGGGGCGGGGGTCGATAGGGTTTCGGCCGAGGTGTGTTGGAGTTTTATTTATAATAATCATATTTTCACTTTGGACCCTCAACTTTCATTTAATTAATCCCTCAAGTTTCTATTAATTACACTTTGGACCCTAGACTAATAATAATAATAACATTAATAATACTAATAATAAGCATAATAATAATAATAATATTTGTACTAATAATATTAACAATAATAATAATATAAGTAATAATAATAATAATTTTTATTTAATTATTTGTAATAATTTTTAATAATAATATTGATAATAATAACAATAATGATAGTTATAATGATAATAATGATATTAATATATTTTATCATTTTATTTTATTTTATTTTATTTTAATTTACGCGCGACCAGAAACCAATAACCGACACATTAACTAGGGCACCATAGAAATCACAAGAGAAATCGAATAATTACCTAAAAGTTAACGAGCCTCAGGTTAATTAACGAACCTGAGGTGACGGATGCCACAAAATACTATTTGTTCCAAAATGAACTAAATCAATCTAAATAACAACTGTCAATCCAAAGATTTTTTTATTGACAATAAAGGCAAGTAAACCACTAGTAAATGATGTAGAAACTACTCTTATTCGTTTAATAAGAATCGATTATCAAATGAAAGTTGTGGGATATAATTAATCATACGTTAAACAAGAAACACAATGTGTGACCTACCAAAAATAAGTCAAATCAATGTAGCATAACCAAGTAATTAACAATGAATTGTATTTCAATCGAAATTATCCAACTACAGATTAGTGCATCAAACTAATCATGAATGCTTAACTAAAACATACAAAGGGAACTAGTTATACAAAAACATTAAACACAAATTGTTCTCGTATCGATAGTTTTCTCTTTCCTTAACAACGTCCAACGTTCTTTAGTTTTGATTCCTAAGTCTAATAAACACTTTCCTAAACCAATATAAAGATATTTGACTGTAATTATTAATGGAATCATACTAGTCAATCACATATGTTACATAGTATCTATTGTTTACATCCAAACCAATACCGAATACAAAACCACATGAATGATCCTGGAAATCAATACGCTCCTGCTCGAATCTTGTCCATATCTCTATACAACTTACTTCAAACACTCTTTGTTCCAAAATGAATTAAATCAACGTAAATAACAACTGTCAATCCAAATATTTCTTTATTGACAATCAAGGCAAGTAAACCACTTGTAAATGATGAAGAAACTACTCTTATTCATGTAATAAAAATCGATAATCAAATGAAAGTGGTGGGATGTAATTAATCATACGTTAAACAAGAAACACAAGGTGTGACCTATCAAAAAGAAGTCAAATCAATGTTGCATAACCAAGTAAATAACGATAAATTGTATTTCAATCGAAATTATGCAACTATAGATTAGTGCATCACATTATTCATGAATGCTAGACTAAATACATAGAAAGGGAACTAGTTTAACAAAAACATTAAACAACAACTGTTCTCGCATCGATAGCTTTTGCTTTCCTTATCAACGTCCAACGTTCTTGAGTTTTGATTATTAAGTCTAATAAACACACTTCTAAACCAATATAAAAAAATCTGATTGTAATTATCATTGGAATCATACTTGCCAATCACATGTGTTACATAGTATTATTGTTTACATCGAAACAAAAACCGAATACAAAATCACACGAATGACCCTTAAAATCAATCCACTCCTCCTCATATCTCGTCCATAACACTGAACAACCTACATCATACACTCTTTATTCCAAAATGAACTAAATCAATCCAAATAACAACTATCAATCCATAGATTTCTTTATTGACAATCAAGGCAAGTAAACCACTTGTAAATGATAAAGAAACTACTCTTATTCATTTAATAAGAATCGATAATCAAATGAAAGTGGTGGGATGTAAGTAATCATACGTTAAACAAGAAACACAATGTGTGACCTATCAAAAAGAAGTCAAATAAATTTAGCATTACCAAGTAAATAACGGTGAATTGTATTTCAATCGAAATTATGCAAGTATAGATTAGTGCATCAAACTATTCATGAATGATTAACTAAATACATACAAAGGGAACTAGTTATACAAAAACATTAAACACCAATTGTTCTCGTATCGATAGTTTTCGCTTTCCTTAACAACGTCCAACGTTCTTTAGTTTTGATTCCTAAGTCTAATAAACACTTTCCTAAACCAATATAAAGATATTTGACTGTTATTATCATTGGAATCATACTAGTCAATCACATATGTTACATAGTATCTATTGTTTACATCAAACCAATATCGAATACAAAACCACACGAATGATCCTGGAAATCAATACACTCCTGCTCAAATCTTGTCCATATCACTATACAACTTACTTCAAACACTCTTTGTTCCAAAATGAAATAAATCAACGTAAATAACAACTGTCAATCCAAAGATTTCTTTATTGACAATCAAGGCAAGTAAACCACTTGTAAATGATGTAGAAACTACTCTTATTTATTTAATAAGAATCGATAATCAAATGTAAGTGGTGGGATGTAAGTAATCATACGTTAAACAAGAAACAAAATGTGTGACCTATCAAAAATAAGTCAAATCAATTTAGCATAACCAAGTAAATAACGGTGAATTGTATTTCAATCGAAATTATGCAAGTATATATTAGTGCATCAAACTATTTACGAATGCTTAACTAAATACATACAAAGGGAACTAGTTATACAAAAACATTAAACACCAATTGTTCTCGTATCGATAGTTTTCGCTTTCCTTAACAACGTCCAACGTTCTTTAGTTTTGATTCCTAAGTCTAATAAACACTTTTCTAAACCAATATAAAGATATTTGACTGTAATTATTATTGGAATCATACTAGTCAATCACATATGTTACATAGCATCTATTGTTTACATGAAACCAATACCGAATACAAAACCACACGAATGATCCTGGAAATCAATACGCTCCTGCTCGAATCTTGTCTATATCACTATACAACTTACTTCAAACACTCTTTGTTCCAAAATTAACTAAATCAACGTAAATAATAACTGTCAATCCAAAGATTTATTTATTGACAATCAAGGCAAGTAAACCACCTGTAAATGATGTAGAAACTACTCTTATTCATTTAATAAGAATCGATAATCAAATGAAAGTGGTGGGATGTAATTAATCATACGTTAAACAAGAAGCACAATGTGTGACCTATCAAAAAGAAGTCAAATCAATGTAGCATAACCAAGTAAATAACGGTGAATTGTATTTCAATCAAAATTATGCAACTATAGATTAGTGCATCAAACTATTCATGAATGCTAGACTAAATACATACAAAGGGAACTAGTTTAACAAAAACATTAAACAACAACTGTTCTCGCATCGATAGCTTTTGCTTTCCTTATCAACGTGCAACGTTCTTGAGTTTTGATTATTAAGTCTAATAAACACACTTCTAAACCAATATAAAAGAAATCTAATTGTAATATCATTGGAATCATACTTGCCAATCACATGTGTTACATAGTATTATTGTTTACATCGAAACAAAACCGAATACAAAACCACACGAATGACCCTTAAAATCAATCCACTTCTCCTCATATCTCGTCCATAACACTGAACAACCTACATCATACACCCTTTATTCCAAAATGAACTAAATCAATCCAAATAACAACTGTCAATCCATAGATTTCTTTATTGACAATCAAGGAAAGTAAACCACTTGTAAATGATGAAGAAACTACTCTTATTCATATAATAAGAATCGATAATCAAATGAAAGTGGTGGGATGTAAGTAATCATACGTTAAACAAGAAACACAATGTGTGACCTATCAAAAAGAAGTCAAATCAATTTAGCATAACCAAGTAAATAACGGTGAATTGTATTTCAATCGAAATTATGCAAGTATAGATTAGTGCATCAAACTATTCACGAATGCTTAACTAAATACATACAAAGGGAACTAGTTATACAAAAACATTAAACACCAATTGTTCTCGTATCGATAGTTTTCGCTTTCCTTAACAACGTCCAACGTTCTTTAGTTTTGATTCCTAAGTCTAATAAACACTTTCCTAACCCAATATAAAGATATTTGACTGTAATTATCATTGGAATCATACTAGTCAATCACATATGTTACATAGTATCTATTGTTTACATCAAACCAATACCGAATACAAAACCACACGAATGATCCTGGAAATCAATACGCTCCTGCTCAAATCTTGTCCATATCACTATACAACTTACTTCAAACACTCTTTGTTCCAAAATGAACTAAATCAACGTAAATAACAACTGTCAATCCAAAGATTTCTTTATTGACAATCAAGGCAAGTAAACCACTTGTAAATGATGTAGAAACTATTCTTATTCATTTAATAAGAATCGATAATCAAATGTAAGTGGTGGGATGTAATTAATCATACGTTAAACAAGAAGCACGATGTGTGACCTATCAAAAAGAAGTCAAATCAATGTAGCCTAACCAAGTAAATAACGGTGAATTATATTTCAATCGAAATTATACAACTATAGATTAGTGCATAAAACTATTCATGAATTCTTGACTAAATACATACAAAGGGAAGAAGTTATACAAAAACATTAAACAACAACTGTTCTCGCATCGATAGCTTTTGCTTTCCTTATCAACGTGCAACGTTCTTGAGTTTTGATTATTAAGTCTAATAAACAAACTTCTAAACCAATATAAAGAAATCTGATTGTAATTATCATTGGAATCATACTTGCCAATCACATGTGTTATATAGTATTATTGTTTACATCGACACAAAACCGAATACAAAACCACACGAATGACCCTTAAAATCAATCCACTCCTCCTCATATCTCGTCCATAACACTGAACAACCTACATCATACACTCTTTATTCTAAAATGAACTAAATCAATCCAAATAACAACTGTCAATCCATAGATTTCTGTATTGACAATCAAGGCAAGTAAACCACTTGTAAATGATGAAGAAACTACTCTTATTCATTTAATAAGAACCGATAATCAAATGAAAGTGGTGAGATGTAAGTAATCATACGTTAAACAGGAAACACAATGTGTGACCTATCAAAAAGAAGTCAAATCAATTTAGCATAACCAAGTAAATAATGGTGAATTGTATTTCAATCGAAATTTTGCATGTATAGATTAGTGCATCAAACTATTCATGAAACTAAATACATACAAAGGGAACTAGTTATACAAAAACATTAAACACCAATTGTTCTCGTATCGATTGTTTTCGCTTTCCTTAACAACGTCCAACGTTCTTTAGTTTTGATTCCTAAGTCTAATAAACACTTTCCTAAACCAATATAAAGATATTTGACTGTAATTATTATTGGAATCATACTAGTCAAGCACATATGTTACATAGTATCTATTGTTTACATCAAACCAATACCGAATACAAAACCACACGAATGATCCTGGAAATCAATACGCTCCTGCTCGAATCTTGTCCATATCTCTATACAACTTACTTCAAACACTCTTTGTTCCAAAATGAACTAAATCAACGTAAATAACAACTGTCAATCCAAAGATTTCTTTATTGACAATCAAGGCAAGTAAACCACTTGTAAATGATGAAGAAACTACTCTTATTCATGTAATAAAAATCGATTATCAAATGAAAGTGGTGGGATGTAATTAATCATACGTTATACAAGAAACACAATGTGTGACCTATCAAAAAGAAGTCAAATCAATGTAGCATAACCAAGTAAATAACGATAAATTGTATTTCAATAGAAATTATGCAACTATAGATTAGTGCATCAAATTATTCATGAATGCTAGACTAAATACATAGAAAGGGAACTAGTTTAACAAAAACATTAAACAACAACTGTTCTCGCATCGATAGCTTTTGCTTTTCTTATCAATGTGCAACGTTCTTGAGTTTTGATTATTAAGTCTAATAAACACACTTCTAAACCAATATAAAAAAATCTGATTGTAATTATCATTGGAATCATACTTGCCAATCACATGTGTTACATTGTATTATTGTGTACATCGAAACAAAAACCGAATACATAACCACACGAATGACCCTTATAATCAATCCACTCCTCCTCATATCTCGTCCATAACACTGAACAACCTACATCATACACTCTTTATTCCAAAATGAACTAAATCAATCCAAATAACAACTATCAATCTATAGATTTCTTTATTGACAATCAAGGCAAGTAACCACTTGTAAATGATAAAGAAACTACTCTTATTCATTTAATAAGAATCGATAATCAAATGAAAGTGGTGGGATGTAAGTAATCATACGTTAAACACGAAACACAATGTGTGACCTATCAAAAAGAAGTCAAATCAATTTAGCATAACCAAGTAAATGACGGTGAATTGTATTTCAATCGAAATTATGCAAGTATAGATTAGTGCATCAAACTATTCATGAATGATTAACTAAATACATACAAAGGGAACTAGTTATACAAAAACATTAAACACCAATTGTTCTCGTATCGATATTTTTCGCTTTCCTTAACAACGTCCAATGTTCTTTAGTTTTGATTCCTAAGTCTAATAAACACTTTCCTAAACCAATATAAAGATATTTGACTGTAATTATCATTGGAATCATACTAGTCAATCACATATGTTACATAGTATCTATTGTTTACATCAAACCAATACCGAATACAAAACCACACGAATGATCCTGGAAATTAATACACTCCTGCTCGAATCTTGTCCATATGTCTATACAACTTACTTCAAACACTCTTTGTTCCAAAATGAACTAAATCAACGTAAATAACAACTGTCAATCCAAACATTTCTTTATTGACAATCAAGGCAAGTAAACCACTTGTAAATGATGAAGAAACTACTCTTATTCATGTAATAAAAATCGATTATCAAATGAAAGTGGTGGGATGTAATTAATCATACGTTATACAAGAAACACAATGTGTGACCTATCAAAAAGAAGTCAAATCAACGTAGCATAACCAAGTAAATAACGATAAATTGTATTTCAATAGAAATTATGCAACTATAGATTAGTGCATCAAATTATTCATGAATGCTAGACTAAATACATAGAAAGGGAACTAGTTTAACAAAAACATTAAACAACAACTGTTCTCGCGTCGATAGCTTTTGCTTTTCTTATCAACGTGCAACGTTCTGGAGTTTTGATTATTAAGTCTAATAAACACACTTCTAAACCAATATAAAAAATCTGATTGTAATTATCATTGGAATCATACTTGCCAATCACATGTGTTACATTGTATTATTGTGTACATCGAAACAAAAACCGAATACATAACCACACGAATGACCCTTAAAATCAATCCACTCCTCCTCATATCTCGTCCATAACACTGAACAACCTACATCATACACTCTTTATTCCAAAATGAACTAAATCAATCCAAATAACAACTATCAATCTATAGATTTCTTTATTGACAATCAAGGCAAGTAAACCACTTGTAAATGATAAAGAAACTACTCTTATTCATTTAATAAGAATCGATAATCAAATGAAAGTGGTGGGAGGTAAGTAATCATACGTTAAACACGAAACACAATGTGTGACCTATCAAAAAGAAGTCAAATCAATTTAGCATAACCAAGTAAATGACGGTGAATTGTATTTCAATCGAAATTATGCAAGTATAGATTAGTGCATCAAACTATTAATGAATGATTAACTAAATACATACAAAGGGAACTAGTTATACAAAAACATTAAACACCAATTGTTCTCGTATCGATATTTTTCGCTTTCCTTAACAACGTCCAATGTTCTTTAGTTTTGATTCCTAAGTCTAATAAACACTTTCCTAAACCAATATAAAGATATTTGACTGTAATTATCATTGGAATCATACTAGTCAATCACATATGTTACATAGTATCTATTGTTTACATCAAACCAATACCGAATACAAAACCACACGAATGATCCTGGAAATCAATACACTCCTGCTCGAATCTTGTCCATATGTCTATACAACTTACTTCAAACACTCTTTGTTCCAAAATGAACTAAATCAACGTAAATAACAACTGTCAATCCAAACATTTCTTCATTGACAATCAAAGCAAGTAAACCACTTGTAAATGATAAAGAAACTACTCTTATTCATGTAATAAAAATCGATTATCAAATGAAAGTGGTGGGATGTAATTAATCATACGTTATACAAGAAACACAATGTGTGACCTATCAAAAAGAAGTCAAATCAACGTAGCATAATCAAGTAAATAACGATAAATTGTATTTCAATAGAAATTATGCAACTATAGATTAGTGCATCAAATTATTCATGAATGCTAGACTAAATACATAGAAAGGGAACTAGTTTAACAAAAACATTAAACAACAACTGTTCTCGCGTCGATAGCTTTTGCTTTTCTTATCAACGTGCAACGTTCTTGAGTTTTGATTATTAAGTCTAATAAACACACTTCTAAACCAATATAAAAAAATCTGATTGTAATTATCATTGGAATCATACTTGCCAATCACATGTGTTACATTGTATTATTGTGTACATCGAAACAAAAACCGAATACATAACCACACGAATGACCCTTAAAATCAATCCACTCCTCCTCATATCTCGTCCATAACACTGAACAACCTACATCATACACTCTTTATTCCAAAATGAACTAAATCAATCCAAATAACAACTATCAATCTATAGATTTCTTTATTGACAATCAAGGCAAGTAAACCACTTGTAAATGATAAAGAAACTACTCTTATTCATTTAATAAGAATCGATAATCAAATGAAAGTGGTGGGATGTAAGTAATCATACGTTAAACACGAAACACAATGTGTGACCTATCAAAAAGAAGTCAAATCAATTTAGCATAACCAAGTAAATGACGGTGAATTGTATTTCAATCGAAATTATGCAAGTATAGATTAGTGCATCAAACTATTCATGAATGATTAACTAAATACATACAAAGGGAACTAGTTATACAAAAACATTAAACACCAATTGTTCTCGTATCGATATTTTTCGCTTTCCTTAACAACGTCCAATGTTTTTTAGTTTTGATTCCTAAGTCTAATAAACACTTTCCTAAACCAATATAAAGATATTTGACTGTAATTATCATTGGAATCATACTAGTCAATCACATATGTTACATAGTATCTATTGTTTACATCAAACCAATACCGAATACAAAACCACACGAATGATCCTGGAAATCAATACACTCCTGCTCGAATCTTGTCCATATGTCTATACAACTTACTTCAAACACTCTTTGTTCCAAAATGAACTAAATCAACGTAAATAACAACTGTCAATCCAAACATTTCTTTATTGACAATCAAGGCAAGTAAACCACTTGTAAATGATGAAGAAACTACTCTTATTCATGTAATAAAAATCGATTATCAAATGAAAGTGGTGGGATGTAATTAATCATACGTTATACAAGAAACACAATGTGTGACCTATCAAAAAGAAGTCAAATCAACGTAGCATAACCAAGTAAATAACGATAAATTGTATTTCAATAGAAATTATGCAACTATAGATTAGTGCATCAAATTATTCATGAATGCTAGACTAAATACATAGAAAGGGAACTAGTTTAACAAAAACATTAAACAACAACTGTTCTCGCAACGATAGCTTTTGCTTTTCTTATCAACGTGCAACGTTCTTGAGTTTTGATTATTAAGTCTAATAAACACACTTCTAAACCAATATAAAAAAATCTGATTGTAATTATCATTGGAATCATACTTGCCAATCACATGTGTTACATTGTATTATTGTGTACATCGAAACAAAAACCGAATACATAACCACACGAATGACCCTTAAAATCAATCCACTCCTCCTTATATCTCGTCCATAACACTGAACAACCTACATCATACACTCTTTATTCCAAAATGAACTAAATCAATCCAAATAACAACTATCAATCTATAGATTTCTTTATTGACAATCAAGGCAAGTAAACCACTTGTAAATGATAAAGAAACTACTCTTATTCATTTAATAAGAATCGATAATCAAATGAAAGTGGTGGGATGTAAGTAATCATACGTTAAACACGAAACACAATGTGCGACCTATCAAAAAGAAGTCAAATCAATTTAGCATAACCAAGTAAATGACGGTGAATTGTATTTCAATCGAAATTATGCAATATAGATTAGTGCATCAAACTATTAATGAATGATTAACTAAATACATACAAAGGGAACTAGTTATACAAAAACATTAAACACCAATTGTTCTCGTATCGATATTTTTCGCTTTCCTTAACAACGTCCAATGTTCTTTAGTTTTGATTCCTAAGTCTAATAAACACTTTCCTAAACCAATATAAAGATATTTGACTGTAATTATCATTGGAATCATACTAGTCAATCACATATGTTACATAGTATCTATTGTTTACATCAAACCAATACCGAATACAAAACCACACGAATGATCCTGGAAATCAATACACTCCTGCTCAAATCTTGTACATTTCACTATACAACTTACTTCAAACACTCTTTGTTCCAAAATGAACTAAATCAACGTAAATAACAACTGTCAATCCAAACATTTCTTTATTGACAATCAAGGCAAGTAAACCACTTGTAAATGATGAAGAAACTACTCTTATTCATGTAATAAAAATCGATTATCAAATGAAAGTGGTGCGATGTAATTAATCATACGTTATACAAGAAACACAATGTGTGACCTATCAAAAAGAAGTCAAATCAATGTAGCATAACCAAGTAAATAATGATAAATTGTATTTCAATAGAAATTATGCAACTATAGATTAGTGCATCAAATTATTCATGAATGCTAGACTAAATACATAGAAAGGGAACTAGTTTAACAAAAACATTAAACAACAACTGTTCTCGCATCGATAGCTTTTGCTTTCCTTATCAACGTGCAATGTTCTTGAGTTTTGATTATTAAGTCTAATAAACACACTTCTAAACCAATATAAAAAAATCTGATTGTAATTATCATTGGAATCATACTTGCCAATCACATGTGTTACATAGTATTATTGTTTACATCGAAACAAAAACCGAATACATAACCACACGAATGACCCTTAAAATCAATCCACTCCTCCTCATATCTCGTCCATAACACTGAACAACCTACATCATACACTCTTTATTCCAAAATGAACTAAATCAATCCAAATAACAACTATCAATCCATAGATTTCTTTATTGACAATCAAGGCAAGTAAACCACTTGTAAATGATAAAGAAACTACTCTTATTCATTTAATAAGAATCGATAATCAAATGAAAGTGGTGGGATGTAAGTAATCATACGTTAAACACGAAACACAATGTGTGACCTGTCAAAAAGAAGTCAAATCAATTTAGCATAACCAAGTAAATGACGGTGAATTGTATTTCAATCGAAATTATGCAAGTATAGATTAGTGCATCAAACTATTCATGAATGATTAACTAAATACATACAAAGGGAACTAGTTATACAAAAACATTAAACACCAATTGTTCTCGTATCGATATTTTTCGCTTTCCTTAACAACGTCCAACGTTCTTTAGTTTTGATTCCTAAGTCTAATAAACACTTTCCTAAACCAATATAAAGATATTTGACTGTAATTATCGTTGGAATCATACTAGTCAATCACATATGTTACATAGTATCTATTGTTTACATCAAACCAATACCGAATACAAAACCACACGAATGATCCTGGAAATCAATACACTCCTGCTCAAATCTTGTACATATCACTATACAACTTACTTCAAACACTCTTTGTTCCAAAATGAACTAAATCAACGTAAATAACAACTGTCAATCCAAAGATTTCTTTATTGACAATCAAGTCAAGTAAACCACTTGTAAATGATGTAGAAACTACTCTTATTCATTTAATAAGAATCGATAATCAAATGTAAGTGGTGGGATGTAATTAATCATACGTTAAACAGGAAGCACAATGTGTGACCTATCAAAAAGAAGTCAAATCAATGTAGCAAAACCAAGTAAATAACGGTGAATTGTATTTCAATCGAAATTATGCAACTATAGATTAGTGCATCAAACTATTCATGAATGCTTGACTAAATACATACAAAGGGAAGAAGTTATACAAAAACATTAAACAACAACTGTTCTCGCATCGATAGCTTTTGCTTTCCTTATCAACGTGCAACGTTCTTGAGTTTTGATTATTAAGTCTAATAAACAAACTTCTAAACCAATATAAAGAAATCTGATTGTAATTATCATTGGAATCATACTTGCCAATCACATGTGTTACATAGTATTATTGTTTACATCGAAACAAAACCGAATACAAATCCACACGAATGACCCTTAAAATCAATCCACTCCTCCTCATATCTCGTCCATAACACTAAACAACCTACATCATACACTCTTTATTCTAAAATAAACTAAATCAATCCAAATAACAATTGTCAATCCCTAGATTTCTGTATTGACAATCAAGGCAAGTAAACCAATTTTAAATGATGAAGAAACTACTCTTATTCATTTAATAAGAATCGATAATCAAATGAAAGTGGTGAGATGTAAGTAATCATACGTTAAACAGGAAACACAATGTGTGACCTATCAAAAAGAAGTCAAATCAATTTAGCATAACCAAGTAAATAACGGTGAATTGTATTTCAATCGAAATTATGCATGTATAGATTAGTGCATCAAACTATTCATGAAACTAAATACATACAAAGGGAACTAGTTATACAAAAACATTAAACACCAATTGTTCTCGTATCGATTGTTTTCGCTTTCCTTAACAACGTCCAACGTTCTTTAGTTTTGATTCCTAAGTCTAATAAACACTTTCCTAAACCAATATAAAGATATTTGACTGTAATTATCATTGGAATCATACTTGCCAATCACATGTGTTACATAGTATTATTGTTTACATCGAAACAAAAACCGAATACAAAACCACACGAATGACCCTTAAAATCAATCCACTCCTCCTCATATCTCGTCCATAACACTGAACAACCTACATCATACACTCTTTATTACAAAATGAACTAAATCAATCCAAATAACAACTATCAATCCATAGATTTTTTTATTGACAATCAAGGCAAGTAAACCACTTGTAAATGATAAAGAAACTACTCTTATTCATTTAATAAGAATCGATAATCAAATGAAAGTGGTGGGATGTAAGTAATCATACGTTAAACACGAAACACAATGTGTGACCTATCAAAAAGAAGTCAAATCAATTTAGCATAACCAAGTAAATAACGGTGAATTGTATTTCAATCGAAATTATGCAAGTATAGATTAGTGCATCAAACTATTCATGAATGATTAACTAAATACATACAAAGGGAACTAGTTATACAAAAACATTAAACACCAATTGTTCTCGTATCGATAGTTTTCGCTTTCCTTAACAACGTCCAACGTTCTTTAGTTTTGATTCCTAAGTCTAATAAACACTTTCCTAAACCAATATAAAGATATTTGACTGTAATTATCATTGGAATCATACTAGTCAATCACATATGTTACATAGTATCTATTGTTTACATCAAACCAATACCGAATACAAAACCACACGAATGATCCTGGAAATCAATACACTCCTGCTCAAATCTTGTCCATATCACTATACAACTTACTTCAAACACTCTTTGTTCCAAAATGAACTAAATCAACGTAAATAACAACTGTCAATCCAAAGATTTCTTTATTGACAATCAAGGCAAGTAAACCACTTGTAAATGATGTAGAAACTACACTTATTCATTTAATAAGAATCGATAATCAAATGTAAGTGGTGTGATGTAATTAATCATAAGTTAAACAAGAAGCACAATGTGTGACCTATCAAAAAGAAGTCAAATCAATGTAGCATAACCAAGTAAATAACCATGAATTGTATTTCAATCGAAATTATGCAACTATAGATTAGTGCATCAAACTATTCATGAATGCTTGACTAAATACATACAAAGGGAAGAAGTTATACAAAAACATTAAACAACAACTGTTCTCACATCGATAGCTTTTGTTTTCCTTAAGTTTTGATTATTAAGTCTAATAAACAAACTTCTAAACCAATATAAAGAAATCTGATTGTAATTATCATTGGAATCATACTTGCCAATCACATGTGTTACATAGTATTATTGTTTACATCGAAACAAAACTGAATACAAAACCACACTAATGACCCTTAAAATCAATCCACTCCTCCTCTTATCTCGTCCATAACACTGAACAACCTACAACATACACTCTTTATTCTAAAATGAACTAAATCAATCCAAATAACAACTGTCAATCCATAGATTTCTGTATTGACAATCAAGGCAAGTAAACCACTTGTAAATGATGAAGAAACTACTCTTATTCATTTTATAAGAATCGATAATCAAATGAAAGTGGTGAGATGTAAGTAATCATACGTTAAACAGGAAACACAATGTGTGACCTATCAAAAAGAAATCAATTCAATTTAGCATAACCAAGTAAATAACGGTGAATTGCATTTCAATCGAAATTATGCATGTATAGATTAGTGCATCAAACTTTTCAAAAAACTAAATACATACAAAGGGAACTAGTTATACAAAAACATTAAACACCAATTGTTCTCGTATCGATTGTTTTCGCTTTCCTTAACAACGTCCAACGTTCTTTAGTTTTGATTCCTAAGTCTAATAAACACTTTCCCAATATAAAGATATTTGACTGTAATTATCATTGGAATCATACTAGTCAATCACATATGTTACATAGTATCTATTGTTTACATCAAACCAATACCGAATACAAAACCACGCGAATGATCCTGGAAATCAAAACACTCCTGCTCCAATCTTGTCCATATCACTATACAACTTACTTCAAACACTCTTTGTTCCAAAATGAACTAAATGAACGTAAATAACAACTGTCAATCCAAAGATTTCTTTATTGACAATTAAGGCAAATAAACCACTTGTAAATGATGTAGAAACTACTCTTATTCATTTAATAAGAATCGATAATCAAATGTAAGTGGTGTGATGTAATTAATCATACGTTAAACAAGAAGCACAATGTGTGACCTATCAAAAAGAAGTCAAATCAATGTAGCATAACCAACTAAATAACCATGAATTGTATTTCAATCGAAATTATGCAACTATAGATTAGTGCATCAAACTATTCATGAATGCTTGACTAAATACATACAAAGGGAAGAAGTTATACAAAAACATTAAACAACAATTGTTCTCGCATCGATAGCTTTTGCTTTCCTTAAGTTTTGATTATTAAGCCTAATAAACAAACTTCTAAACCAATATAAAGAAATCTGATTGTAATTATCATTGGAATCATATTTGCCAATCACATGTGTTACATAGTATTATTGTTTACATCGAAACAAAACCGAATACAAAACCACACGAATGACCCTTAAAATCAATCCACTCCTCCTCTTATCTCATCCATAACACTGAACAACCTACATCATACACTCTTTATTCTAAAATGAACTAAATCAATCCAAATAACAACTGTCAATCCATAGATTTCTGTATTGACAATCAAGGCAAGTAAACCACTTGTAAATGATGAAGAAACTACTCTTATTCATTTAATAAGAATCGATAATCAAATGAAAGTGGTGAGATGTAAGTAATCATACGTTAAACAGGAAACACAATGTGTGACCTATCAAAAAGAAATCAAATCAATTTAGCATAACCAAGTAAATAACGGTGAATTGTATTTCAATCGAAATTATGCATGTATAGATTAGTGCATCAAACTATTCAAGAAACTAAATACATACAAAGGGAACTAGTTATACAAAAACATTAAACACCAATTGTTCTCGTATCGATTGTTTTCGCTTTCCTTAACAACGTCCAACGTTCTTTAGTTTTGATTCCTAAGTCTAATAAACACTTTCCTAAACCAATATAAAGATATTTGACTGTAATTATTATTGGAATCATACTAGTCAATCACATTTGTTACATAGCATCTATTGTTTACATCAAACCAATACCGAATACAAAACCACACGAATGATCCTGGAAATCAATACACTCCTGCTCAAATCTTGTCCATATCACTATACAACTTACTTCAAAAACTCTTTGTTCCAAAATGAACTAAATCAACGTAAATAACAACTGTCAATCCAAAGATTTCTTTATTGACAATCAAGGCAAGTAAACCACTTGTAAATGATGTAGAAACTACTCTTATTCATTTAATAAGAATCGATAATCAAATGTAAGTGGTGTGATGTAATTAATCATACGTTAAACAAGAAGCACAATGTGTGACCTATCAAAAAGAAGTCAAATCAATGTAGCATAACCAAGTAAATAACGATGAATTGTATTTCAATCGAAATTATGCAACTATAGATTAGTGCATCAAACTATTCATGAATGCTTGACTAAATACATACAAAGGGAAGAAGTTATACAAAAACATTAAACAACAACTGTTCTCGCATCGATAGCTTTTGCTTTCCTTATCAACGTGCAACGTTCTTGAGTTTTGATTATTAAGTCTAATAAACAAACTTCTAAACCAATATATAGAAATCTAATTGTAATTATCATTGGAATCATACTTGCCAATCTCATGTGTTACATAGTATTATTGTTTACATCGAAACAAAACCAAATACAAAACCACACGAATGACCCTTAAAATCAATCCACTCCTCCTCATATCTCGTCCATAACACTGAACAACCTACATCATACACTCTTTATTCTAAAACGAACTAAATCAATCCAAATAACAACTGTCAATCCATAGATTTCTGTATTGACAATCAAGGCAAGTAAACCACTTGTAAATGATGAAGAAACTACTCTTATTCATTTAATAAGAATCGATAATCAAATGAAAGTGGTGAGATGTAAGTAATCATACGTTAAACAGGAAACACAATGTGTGACCTATCAAAAAGAAATCTAATCAATTTAGCATTAGCAAGTAAATAACGGTGAATTGTATTTCAATCGAAATTATGCATGTATAGATTAGTGCATCAAACTATTCATGAAACTAAATACATACAAAGGGAACTAGTTATACAAAAACATTAAACACCAATTGTTCTCGTATCGATTGTTTTCGCTTTCCTTAACAACGTCCAACGTTCTTTAGTTTTGATTCCTAAGTCTAATAAACACTTTCCTAAACCAATATAAAGATATTTGACTCTAATTATTATTGGAATCATACTAGTCAATCACATATGTTACATAGTATCTATTGTTTACATCAAACCAATACCGAATACAAAACCACACGAATGATCCTGGAAATCAATACGCTCTTGCTCAAATCTTATCCATATCACTATACAACTTACTTCAAACACTCTTTGTTCCAAAATGAGCTAAATCAACGTAAATAACAACTGTCAATCCAAAGATTTCTTTATTGACAATCAAGGAAAGTAAACCACTTGTAAATGATGAGAAACTACTCTTATTCATGTAATAAAATCGATAATCAAATGAAAGTGGTGAGATGTAAGTAATCATACGTTAAACAGGAAACACAATGTGTGACCTATCAAAAAGAAATCAAATCAATTTAGCATAACCAAGTAAATAACGGTGAATTGTATTTCAATCGAAATTATGCATGTATAGATTAGTGCATCAAACTATTCAAGAAACTAAATACATACAAAGGGAACTAGTTATACAAAAACATTAAACACCAATTGTTCTCGTATCGATTGTTTTCGCTTTCCTTAACAACGTCCAACGTTCTTTAGTTTTGATTCCTAAGTCTAATAAACACTTTCCTAACCCAATATAAAGATATTTGACTGTAATTATTATTGGAATCATACTAGTCAATCACATATGTTACATAGCATCTATTGTTTACATCAAACCAATACCGAATACAAAACCACACGAATGATCCTGGAAATCAATACACTCCTGCTCAAATCTTGTCCATATCACTATACAACTTACTTCAAAAACTCTTTGTTCCAAAATGAACTAAATCAACGTAAATAACAACTGTCAATCCAAAGATTTCTTTATTGACAATCAAGGCAAGTCAACCACTTGTAAATGATGTAGAAACTACTCTTATTCATTTAATAAGAATCGATAATCAAATGTAAGTGGTGTGATGTAATTAATCATACGTTAAACAAGAAGCACAATGTGTGACCTATCAAAAAGAAGTCAAATCAATGTAGCATAACCAAGTAAATAACGGTGAATTGTATTTCAATCGAAATTATGCAACTATAGATTAGTGCATCAAACTATTCATGAATGCTTGACTAAATACATACAAAGGGAAGAAGTTATACAAAAACATTAAACAACAACTGTTCTCGCATCGATAGCTTTTGCTTTCCTTATCAACGTGCAACGTTCTTGAGTTTTGATTATTAAGTCTAATAAACAAACTTCTAAACCAATATAAAGAAATCTAATTGTAATTATCATTGGAATCATACTTGCCAATCACATGTGTTACATAGTATTATTGTTTACATCGAAACAAAACCAAATACAAAACCACACGAATGACCCTTAAAATCAATCCACTCCTCCTCATATCTCGTCCATAACACTGAACAACCTACATCATACACTCTTTATTCCAAAATGAACTAAATCAATCCAAATAACAACTATCAATCCATAGATTTCTTTATTGACAATCAAGGCAAGTATACCACTTGTAAATGATAAAGAAACTACTCTTATTCATTTAATAAGAATCGATAATCAAATGAAAGTGGTGGGATGTAAGTAATCATACGTTAAACAAGAAACACAATGTGTGACCTATCAAAAAGAAGTCAAATCAATTTAGCATAACCAAGTAAATAACGGTGAATTGTATTTCAATCGAAATTATGCAAGTATAGATTAGTGCATCAAACTATTCATGAATGATTAACTAAATACATAAAAAGGGAACTAGTTATACAAAAACATTAAACACCAATTGTTCTCGTATCGATAGTTTTCGCTTTCCTTAACAACGTCCAACGTTCTTTAGTTTTGATTGCTAAGTCTAATAAACACTTTCCTAAACCAATATAAAGATATTTGATTGTAATTATTATTGGAATCATACTAGTCAATCACATATGTTACATAGTATCTATTGTTTACATCAAACCAATACCGAATACAAAACCACACGAATGATCCTGGAAATCAATACGCTCTTGCTCAAATCTTATCCATATCACTATACAACTTACTTCAAACACTCTTTGTTCCAAAATGAACTAAATCAACGTAAATAACAACTGTCAATCCAAAGATTTCTTTATTGACAATCAAGGAAAGTAAACCACTTGTAAATGATGAAGAAACTACTCTTATTCATGTAATAAAAATCGATAATCAAATGAAAGTGGTGAGATGTAAGTAATCATACGTTAAACAGGAAACACAATGTGTGACCTATCAAAAAGAAATCAAATCAATTTAGCATAACCAAGTAAATAACGGTGAATTGTATTTCAATCGAAATTATGCATGTATAGATTAGTGCATCAAACTATTCATGAAACTAAATACATACAAAGGGAACTAGTTATACAAAAACATTAAACACCAATTGTTCTCGTATCGATTGTTTTCACTTTCCTTAACAACGTCCAACGTTCTTTAGTTTTGATTCCTAAGTCTAATAACACTTTCCTAAACCATATAAAGATATTGACTGTAATTATTATTGGAATCATACTAGTCAATCACATATGTTACATAGTATCTATTGTTTACATCAAACCAATACCGAATACAAAACCACACGAATGATCCTGGAAATCAATACGCTCCTGCTCAAATCTTGTCCATATCACTATACAACTTACTTCAAACACTCTTTGTTCCAAAATGAACTAAATCAACGTAAATAACAACTGTCAATCCAAAGATTTCTTTATTGACAATCAAGGAAAGTAAACCACTTGTAAATGATGAAGAAACTACTCTTATTCATGTAATAAAAATCGATTATCAAATGAAAGTGGTGGGATGTAATTAATCATACGTTAAACAAGAAACACAATATGTGACCTATCAAAAAGAAGTCAAATCAATGTAGCATAACCAAGTAAATAACGATAAATTGTATTTCAATCGAAATTATGCAACTATAGATTAGTGCATCAAATTATTCATGAATGCTAGACTAAATACATAGAAAGGGAACTAGTTTAACAAAAACTGTTCTCGCATCGATGGCTTTTGCTTTCCTTATCAACGTGCAACGTTCTTGAGTTTTGATTATTAAGTCTAATAAACACACTTCTAAACCAATATAAAAAAATCTGATTGTAATTATCATTGGAATCATACTTGCCAATCACATGTGTTACATAGTATTATTGTTTACATCGAAACAAAAACCGAATACAAAACAACACGAATGACCCTTAAAATCAATCCACTCCTCCTCATATCACGTCCATAACACTGAACAACCTACATCATACACTCTTTATTCCAAAATGAACTAAATCAATCCAAATAACAACTATCAATCCATAGATTTCTTTATTGACAATCAAGGCAAGTAAACCACTTGTAAATGATAAAGAAACTACTCTTATTCATTTAATAAGAATCGATAATCAAATGAAAGTGGTGGGATGTAGGTAATCATACATTAAACAAGAAACACAATGTGTGACCTATCAAAAAGAAGTCAAATCAATTTAGCATAACCAAGTAAATAACGGTGAATTGTATTTCAATCGAAATTATGCAAGTATAGATTAGTGCATCAAACTATCATGAATGATTAACTAAATACATACAAAGGGAACTAGTTATACAAAAACATTAAACACTAATTGTTCTCGTATCGATAGTTTTCGCTTTCCTTAACAACGTCCAACGTTCTTTAGTTTTGATTCCTAAGTCTAATAAACACTTTCCTAAACCAATATAAGGATATTTGACTGTAATTATCATTGGAATCATACTAGTCAATCACATATGTTACATAGTATCTATTGTTTACATCAAACCAATACCGAATACAAAACCACACGAATGATCCTGGAAATCAATACATTCCTGCTCAAATCTTGTCCATATCACTATACAACTTACTTCAAACACTCTTTGTTCCAAAATGAACTAAATCAACGTAAATAACAACTGTCAATCCAAAGATTTCTTTATTGACAATCAAGGCAAGTAAACCACTTGTAAATGATGTAGAAACTACTCTTATTCACTTAATAAGAATCGATAATCAAATGTAAGTGGTGTGATGTAATTAATCATACGTTAAGCAAGAAGCATAATGTGTGACCTATCAAAAAGAAGTCAAATCAATGTAGCATAACCAAGTAAATAACGATGAATTGTATTTCAATCGAAATTATGCAACTATAGATTAGTGCATGAAACTATTCATGAATGCTTGACTAAATACATACAAAGGGAGGAAGTTATACAAAAACATTAAACAACAACTGTTCTCGCATCGATAGCTTTTGCTTTCCTTATCAACGTGCAACGTTCTTGAGTTTTGATTATTAAGTCTAATAAACAAACTTCTAAACCAATATAAAAAAATCTGAATGTAATTATCATTGGAATCATACTTGCCAATCACTTATGTTACATAGTATTATTGTTTACATCGAAACAAAAACCGAATACAAAACAACACGAATGACCCTTAAAATCAATCCACTCCTCCTCATATCACGTCCATAACACTGAACAACCTACATCATACACTCTTTATTCCAAAATGAACTAAATCAATCCAAATAACAACTATCAATCCATAGATTTCTTTATTGACAATCAAGGCAAGTAAACCACTTGTAAATGATAAAGAAACTACTCTTATTCATTTAATAAGAATCGATAATCAAATGAAAGTGGTGGGATGTAGGTAATCATACATTAAACAAGAAACACAATGTGTGACCTATCAAAAAGAAGTCAAATCAATTTAGCATAACCAAGTAAATAACGATGAATTGTATTTCAATCGAAATTATGCAAGTATAGATTAGTGCATCAAACTATTCATGAATGATTAACTAAATACATACAAAGGGAACTAGTTATACAAAAACATTAAACACCAATTGTTCTCGTATCGATAGTTTTCGCTTTCCTTAACAACGTCCAACGTTCTTTAGTTTTGATTCCTAAGTCTAATAAACACTTTCCTAAACCAATATAAGGATATTTGACTGTAATTATCATTGGAATCATACTAGTCAATCACATATGTTACATAGTATCTATTGTTTACATCAAACCAATACCGAATACAAAACCACACGAATGATCCTGGAAATCAAGACACTCCTGCTCAAATCTTGTCCATATCACTATACAACTTACTTCAAACACTCTTTGTTCCAAAATGAACTAAATCAACGTAAATAACAACTGTCAATCCAAAGATTTCTTTATTGAAAATCAAGGCAAGTAAACCACTTGTAAATGATGTAGAAACTACTCTTATTCATTTAATAAGAATCGATAATCAAATGAAAGTGGTGGGATGTAATTAATCATACGTTAAACAAGAAGCACAATGTGTGACCTATCAAAAAGAAGTCAAATCAATGTAGCATAACGAAGTAAATAACGATGAATTGTATTTCAATCGAAAATATGCAACTATAGATTAGTGCATCAAACTATTCATGAATGCTTGACTAAATACATACAAAGGGAGGAAGTTATACAAAAACATTAAACAACAACTGTTCTCGCATCGATAGCTTTTGCTTTCCTTATCAACGTGCAACGTTCTTGAGTTTTGATTATTAAGTCTAATAAACAAACATCTAAACCAATATAAAAAAATCTGAATGTAATTATCATTGGAATCATACTTGCCAATCACATATGTTACATAGTATTATTGTTTACATCGAAACAAAAACCAAATACAAAACCACACGAATGACCCTTAAAATCAATCTACTCCTCCTCATATCTCGTCCATAACACTGAACAACCTACATTATACACTCTTTATTCTAAAATGAACTAAATCAATCCAAATAACAACTGTCAATCCATAGATTTCTGTATTGACAATCAAGGCAAGTAAACCACTTGTAAATGATGAAGAAACTACTCTTATTCATTTAATAAGAATCGATAATCAAATGAAAGTGGTGAGATGTAAGTAATCATACGTTAAACAGGAAACACAATGTGTGACCTATCAAAAAGAGATCAAATCAATTTAGCATAACCAAGTAAATAACGGTGAATTGTATTTCAATCGAAATTATGCATGTATAGATTAGTGCATCAAACTATTCATGAAACTAAATACATACAAAAGGAACTAGTTATACAAAAACATTAAACACCAATTGTTCTCGTATCGATTGTTTTCGCTTTCCTTAACAACGTCCAACGTTCTTTAATTTTGATTCCTAAGTCTAATAAACACTTTCCTAAACCAATATAAAGATATTTGACTGTAATTATTATTGGAATCATACTAGTCAATCACATATGTTACATAGTATCTATTGTTTACATCAAACCAATACCGAATACAAAACCACACGAATGATCCTGGAAATCAATACGCTCCTGCTCAAATCTTGTCCATATCACTATACAACTTACTTCAAACACTCTTTGTTCCAAAATGAACTAAATCAACGTAAATAACAACTGTCAATCCAAAGATTTCTTTATTGACAATCAAGGAAAGTAAACCACTTGTAAATGATGTAGAAACTACTCTTATTCATTTAATAAGAATCGATAATTAAATGAAAGTGGTGGGATGTAATTAATCATACGTTAAACAAGAAACACAATGTGTGACCTATCAAAAATAAGTCAAATCAATGTAGCATAACCAAGTAATTAACGATGAATTGTATTTCAATCGAAATTATGCAACTATAGATTAGTGCATCAATCTATTCATGAATGCTTGACTAAGTACATACAAAGGGAACTAGTTATACTAAAATATTAAAAAACAACTGTTCTCGCATCGATATCTATTGCTTTCCTTATCAACGTGCAACGTTCTTGAGTTTTGATTATTAAGTCCAATAAACACACTTCTAAACCAATATAAAGAAATCTGAATCATACTTGCCAATCACATGTGTTACATAGTATTATGGATTACATCGAAACAAAACCGAATACAAAACCACACGAATGACCCTTAAAATCAATCCACTCCTCCTCATATCTCGTCCATAACACTGAACAACCTACATCATACACTCTTTATTCCAAAATGAACTAAATCAATCCAAATAACAACTATCAATCCATAGATTTCTTTATTGACAATCAAGGCAAGTAAACCACTTGTAAATGATAAAGAAACTACTCTTATTCATTTAATAAGAATCGATAATCAAATGAAAGTGGTGGGATGTAAGTAATCATACGTTAAACAAGAAACACAATGTGTGACCTATCAAAAAGAAGTCAAATCAATTTAGCATAACCAAGTAAATAACGGTGAATTGTATTTCAATCGAAATTATGCAAGTATAGATTAGTGCATCAAACTATTCATGAATGATTAACTAAATACATAAAAAGGGAACTAGTTATACAAAAACATTAAACACCAATTGTTCTCGTATCGATAGTTTTCGCTTTCCTTAACAACGTCCAACGTTCTTTAGTTTTGATTGCTAAGTCTAATAAACACTTTCCTAAACCAATATAAAGATATTTGATTGTAATTATTATTGGAATCATACTAGTCAATCACATATGTTACATAGTATCTATTGTTTACATCAAACCAAAACCGAATACAAAACCACACGAATGATCCTGGAAATCAATACACTCCTGCCCAAATCTTGTCCATATCACTATACAACTTACTTCAAACACTCTTTGTTCCAAAATGAACTAAATCAACGTAAATAACAACTGTCAATCCAAAGATTTCTTTATTGACAATCAAGGCAAGTAAACCACTTGTAAATGATGTAGAAACTACTCTTATTCATTTAATAAGAATCGATAATCAAATGAAGTGGTGGGATGAAATTAATCATACGTTAAACAAGAGCACAATGTGTGACCTATCAAAAAGAAGTCAAATCAATGTAGCATAACCAAGTAAATAACGGTGAATTGTATTTCAATCGAAATTATGCAACTATAGATTAGTGCATCAAACTACTCATGAATGCTTGACTAAATACATACAAGGAAATTAGTTATACAAAAACATTAAACAACAACTGTTCTCGCATCGATAGCTTTTGCTTTCCTTATCAACGTGCAACGTTCTTGAGTTTTGATTATTAAGTCTAATAAACACACTTCAAAACCAATATAAAGAAATCTGATTGTAATTATCATTGGAATCATACTTGCCAATCACATGTGTTACATAGTATTATTGTTTACATCGAAACCAAAACCGAATACAAAACCACACGAATGACCCTTAAAATCAATCCACTTCTCCTCATATCTCGTCGATAACACTGAACAACCTACATCAAACACTCTTTATTCCAAAATGAACTAAATCAATCCAAATAACAACTATCAATCCATAGATTTCTTTATTGACAATCAAGGCAAGTAAACCACTTGTAAATGATAAAGAAACTACTCTTATTCATTTAATAAGAACCGATAATCAAATGAAAGTGGTGGGATGTAAGTAATCATACGTTAAACAAGAAACACAATGTGTGACCTATCAAAAAGAAGTCAAATCAATTTAGCATAACCAAGTAAATAACGGTGAATTGTATTTCAATCGAAATTATGCAATTATAGATTAGTGCATCAAAACTATTCATGAATGATTAACTAAATACATTAAAAGGGAACTAGTTATACAAAAACATTAAACACCAATTGTTCTCGTATCGATAGTTTTCACTTTCCTTAACAACGTCCAACGTTCTTTAGTTTTGATTCCTAAGTCTAATAAACACTTTCCTAAACCAATATAAAGATATTTGATTGTAATTATTATTGGAATCATACTAGTCAATCACATATGTTACATAGTTTCTATTGTTTACATCAAACCAATACCGAATGCAAAACCACACGAATGATCCTGGAAATCAATACACTCCTGCTCAAATCTTGTCCATATCACTATACAACTTACTTCAAACACTCTTTGTTCCAAAATGAACTAAATCAACGTAAATAACAACTGTCAATCCAAAGATTTCTTTATTGACAATCAAGGCAAGTAAACCACTTGTAAATGATGTAGAAACTACTCTTATTCATTTAATAAGAATCGATAATCAAATGTAAGTGGTGGATGAATTAATCATACGTTAAACAAGAAGCACAATGTGTGACCTATAAAAAGAAGTCAAATCAATGTAGCATAACCAAGTAAATAACGGTGAATTGTATTTCAATCGAAATTATACAACTATAGATTAGTGCATCAAACTATTCATGAATGCTTGACTAAATACATACAAAGGGAACTAGTTATACAAAAACATTAAACAACAACTGTTCTCGCATCGATAGCTTTTGCTTTCCTTATCAACGTGCAACGTTCTTGAGTTTTGATTATTAAGTCTAATAAATACACTTCTAAACCAATATAAAGAAATCTGATTGTAATTATCATTGGAATCATACTTGCCAATCACATGTGTTACATAGTATTATTGTTTACATCGAAACAAAACCGAATACAAAACCACACGAATGACCCTTAAAATCAATCCACTCCTCCTCATATCTCGTCCATAACACTGAACAACCTACATCATACACTCTTTATTCCAAAATGAACTAAATCAATCCAAATAACAACTATCAATCCATAGATTTCTTTATTGACAATCAAGGCAAGTAAACCACTTGTAAATGATAAAGAAACTACTCTTATTCATTTAATAAGAATCGATAATCAAATGAAAGTGGTGGGATGTAAGTAATCATACGTTAAACAAGAAGCACAATGTGTGACCTATCAAAAAGAAGTCAAATCAATTTAGCATAACCAAGTAAATAACGGTGAATTGTATTTCAATCGAAATTATGCAATTATAGATTAGTGCATCAAAACTATTCATGAATGATTAACTAAATACATTAAAAGGGAACTAGTTATACAAAAACATTAAACACCAATTGTTCTCGTATCGATAGTTTTCGCTTTCCTTAACAACGTCCAACGTTCTTTAGTTTTGATTCCTAAGTCTAATAAACACTTTCCTAAACCAATATAAAGATATTTGATTGTAATTATTATTGGAATCATACTAGTCAATCACATATGTTACATAGTTTCTATTGTTTACATCAAACCAATACCGAATGCAAAACCACACGAATGATCCTGGAAATCAATACACTCCTGCTCAAATCTTGTCCATATCACTATACAACTTACTTCAAACACTCTTTGTTCCAAAATGAACTAAATCAACGTAAATAACAACTGTCAATCCAAAGATTTCTTTATTGACAATCAAGGCAAGTAAACCACTTGTAAATGATGTAGAAACTACTCTTATTCATTTAATAAGAATCGATAATCAAATGTAAGTGGTTGGATGAAATTAATCATACGTTAAAGAAGAAGCACAATGTGTGACCTATAAAAAATAAGTCAAATCAATGTAGCATAACCAAGTAAATAACGGTGAATTGTATTTCAATCGAAATTATACAACTATAGATTAGTGCATCAAACTATTCATGAATGCTTGACTAAATACATACAAAAGGAACTAGTTATACAAAAACATTAAACAACAACTGTTCTCGCATCGATAGCTTTTGCTTTCCTTATCAACGTGCAACGTTCTTGAGTTTTGATTATTAAGTCTAATAAACACACTTCTAAACCAATATAAAGAAATCTGATTGTAATTATCATTGGAATCATACTTACCAATCACATGTGTTACATAGTATTATTGTTTACATCGAAACAAAACCGAATACAAAACCACACGAATGACCCTTAAAATCAATCCACTCCTCCTCATATCTCGTCCATAACACTGAACAACCTACATCATACACTCTTTATTCTAAAATAAACTAAATCAATCCAAATAACAACTGTCAATCCATAGATTTCTTTATTGACAATCAAGGCAAGTAAACCACTTGTAAATGATGAAGAAACTACTCTTATTCATTTAATAAGAATCGATAATCAAATGAAAGTGGTGGGATGTAAGTAATCATACGTTAAACAAGAAACACAATGTGTGACCTATCAAAAAGAAGTCAAATCAATTTAGCATAACCAAGTAAATAACGGTGAATTGTATTTCAATCGAAATTATGCAAGTATAGATTAGTGCATCAAACTATTCATGAAACTAAATACATACAAAGGGAACTAGTTATACAAAAACATTAAACACCAATTGTTCTCGTATCGATTGTTTTCGCTTTCCTTAACAACGTCCAACGTTCTTTAGTTTTGATTCCTAAGTCTAATAAACACTTTCCTAAACCAATATAAAGATATTTGACTGTAATTATTATTGGAATCATACTAGTCAATCACATATGTTACATAGTATCTATTGTTTACATCAAACCAATACCGAATACAAAACCACACGAATGATCCTGGAAATCAATACGCTCCTGCTCAAATCTTGTCCATATCACTATACAACTTACTTCAAACACTCTTTGTTCCAAAATGAACTAAATCAACGTAAATAACAACTGTCAATCCAAAGATTTCTTTATTGACAATCAAGGCAAGTAAACCACTTGTAAATGATGTAGAAACTACTCTTATTCATTTAATAAGAATCGATAATCAAATGTAAGTGGTTGGATGAAATTAATCATACGTTAAACAAGAAGCACAATGTGTGACCTATAAAAAATAAGTCAAATCAATGTAGCATAACCAAGTAAATAACGGTGAATTGTATTTCAATCGAAATTATACAACTATAGATTAGTGCATCAAACTATTCATGAATGCTTGACTAAATACATACAAATGGAACTAGTTATACAAAAACATTAAACAACAACTGTTCTCGCATCGATAGCTTTTGCTTTCCTTATCAACGTGCAACGTTCTTGAGTTTTGATTATTAAGTCTAATAAACACACTTCTAAACCAATATAAAGAAATCTGATTGTAATTATCATTGGAATCATACTTGCCAATCACATGTGTTACATAGTATTATTGTTTACATCGAAACAAAACCGAATACAAAACCACACGAATGACCCTTAAATCAATCCACTCCTCCTCATATCTCGTCCATAACATGAACAACCTACATCATACACTCTTTATTTCAAAATGAACTAAATCAATCCAAATAACAACTATCAATCCATAGATTTCTTTATTGACAATCAAGGCAAGTAAACCACTTGTAAATGATAAGAAACTACTCTTATTCATTTAATAAGAATCGATAATCAAATGAAAGTGGTGGGATGTAAGTAATCATACGTTAAACAAGAAACACAATGTGTGACCTATCAAAAAGAAGTCAAATCAATTTAGCATAACCAAGTAAATAACGTGAATTGTATTTCAATCGAAATTATGCAAGTATAGATTAGTGCATCAAACTATTCATGAATGATTAACTAAATACATACAAAGGGAACTAGTTATACAAAAACATTAAACACCAATTGTTCTCGTACGATAGTTTTCGCTTTCCTTAACAACGTCCAACGTTCTTTAGTTTTGATTCCTAAGTCTAATAAACACTTTCCTAAACCAATATAAAGATATTTGATGTAATTATTATTGGAATCATACTAGTCAATCACATATGTTACATAGTATCTATTGTTTACATCAAACCAAAACCGAATACAAAACCACACGAATGATCCTGGAAATCAATACACTCCTGCTCAAATCTTGTCCATATCACTATACAACTTACTTCAAACACTCTTTGTTCCAAAATGAACTAAATCAACGTAAATAACAACTGTCAATCCAAAGATTTCTTTATTGACAATCAAGGCAAGTAAACCACTTGTAAATGATGTAGAAACTACTCTTATTCATTTAATAAGAATCGATAATCAAATGTAAGTGGTGGGATGAAATTAATCATACGTTAAACAAGAAGCACAATGTGTGACCTATCAAAAATAAGTCAAATCAATGTAGCATAACCAAGTAAATAACGGTGAATTGTATTTCAATCGAAATTATGCAACTATAGATTAGTGCATCAAACTATTCATGAATGCTTGACTAAATACATACAAAGGGAACTAGTTATACAAAAACATTAAACAACAACTGTTCTCGCATCGATAGCTTTTGCTTTCCTTATCAACGTGCAACGTTCTTGAGTTTTGATTATTAAGTCTAATAAACACACTTCTAAACCAATATAAAGAAATCTGATTGTAATTATCATTGGAATCATACTTGCCAATCACATGTGTTACATAGTATTATTGTTTACATCGAAACAAAACCGAATACAAAACCACACGAATGACCCTTAAAATCAATCCACTCCTCCTCATATCTCGTCCATAACACTGAACAACCTACATCATACACTCTTTTTTCCAAAATGAACTAAATCAATCCAAATAACAACTATCAATCCATAGATTTCTTTATTGACAATCAAGGCAAGTATACCACTTGTAAATGATAAAGAAACTACTCTTATTCATTTAATAAGAATCGATAATCAAATGAAAGTGGTGGGATGTAAGTAATCATACGTTAAACAAGAAGCACAATGTGTGACCTATCAAAAAGAAGTCAAATCAATTTAGCATAACCAAGTAAATAACGGTGAATTGTATTTCAATCGAAATTATGCAAGTATAGATTAGTGCATCAAAACTATTCATGAATGATTAACTAAATACATTAAAAGGGAACTAGTTATACAAAAACATTAAACACCAATTGTTCTCGTATCGATAGTTTTCGCTTTCCTTAACAACGTCCAACGTTCTTTAGTTTTGATTCCTAAGTCTAATAAACACTTTCCTAAACCAATATAAAGATATTTGATTGTAATTATTATTGGAATCATACTAGTCAATCACATATGTTACATAGTATCTATTGTTTACATCAAACCAATACCGAATACAAAACCACACGAATGATCCTGGAAATCAATACACTCCTGCTCAAATCTTGTCCATATCACTATACAACTTACTTCAAACACTCTTTGTTCCAAAATGAACTAAATCAACGTAAATAACAACTGTCAATCCAAAGATTTCTTTATTGACAATCAAGGCAAGTAAACCACTTGTAAATGATGTAGAAACTACTCTTATTCATTTAATAAGAATCGATAATCAAATGAAAGTGGTGGGATGTAATTAATAATACGTTAAACAAGAAACACAATGTGTAACCTATGAAAAAGAAAGTCAAATCAATGTAGCATAACCAAGTAAATAACGGTTAATTGTATTTCAATCGAAATTATGCAACTTTTGATTAGTGCATCAAACTATTCATGAATGCTTAACTAAATACATACAAAAGGAACTAGTTATACAAAAACATTAAACAACAACTGTTCTCGCATCGATAGCTTTTGCTTTCCTTATCAACGTGCAACTTTCTTGAGTTTTGATTATTAAGTCTAATAAACATACTTCTAAACCAATATAAAGAAATCTGATTGTAATTATCATTGGAATCATACTTGCCAATCACATGTGTTACATAGTATTATTGTTTACATCGAAACAAAACCGAATACAAACCACACGAATGACCCTTAAAATCAATCCACTCCTCCTCATATCTCGTCCATAACACTGACCAACCTACATCATACACTCTTTATTCTAAAATAAACTAAATCAATCCAAATAACAACTGTCAATCCATAGATTTCATTATTGACAATCAAGGCAAGTAAACCACTTGTAAATGATGAAGAAACTACTCTTATTCATTTAATAAGAATCGATAATCAAATGAAAGTGGTGGGATGTAAGTAATCATACGTTAAACAAGAAACACAATGTGTGACCTATCAAAAAGAAGTAAAATCAATTTAGCATAACCAAGTAAATAACGGTGAATTGTATTTCAATCGAAATTATGCAAGTATAGATTAGTGCATCAAACTATTCATGAAACTAAATACATACAAAGGGAACTAGTTATACAAAAACATTAAACACCAATTGTTCTCGTATCGATTGTTTTCGCTTTCCTTAACAACGTCCAACGTTCTTTAGTTTTGATTCCTAAGTCTAATAAACACTTTCCTAAACCAATATAAAGATATTTGACTGTAATTATTATTGGAATCATACTAGTCAATCACATATGTTACATAGTATCTATTGTTTACATCAAACCAATACCGAATACAAAACCACACGAATGATCCTGGAAATCAATACGCTCCTGCTCAAATCTTGTCCATATCACTATACAACTTACTTCAAACACTCTTTGTTCCAAAATGAACTAAATCAACGTAAATAACAACTCTCAATCCAAAGATTTCTTTATTGACAATCAAGGAAAGTAAACCACTTGTAAATGATGAAGAAACTACTCTTATTCATGTAATAAAAATCCATAATCAAATGAAAGTGGTGGGATGTAATTAATCATACGTTTAACAAGAAACACAATGTGTGACCTATCAAAAAGAAGTCAAATCAATGTAGCATAACCAAGTAAATAACGATAAATTGTATTTCAATCGAAATTATACAACTATAGATTAGTGCATCAAATTATTCATGAATGCTAGACTAAATACATAGAAAGGGAACTAGTTTAACAAAAACTGTTCTCGCATCGATGGCTTTTGCTTTCCTTATCAACGTGCAACGTTCTTGAGTTTTGATTATTAGTCTAATAAACACACTTCTAAACCATATAAAAAATCTGTTTGTAATTATCATTGGAATCATACTTGCCAATCACATGTGTTACATAGTATTATTGTTTACATCGAAACAAAACCGAATACAAACCACACGAATGACCCTTAAAATCAATCCACTCCTCCTCATATCTCGTCCATAACACTGAACAACCTACATCATACACTCTTTTTTCCAAAATGAACTAAATCAATCCAAATAACAACTATCAATCCATAGATTTCTTTATTGACAATCAAGGCAAGTAAACCACTTGTAAATGATAAAGAAACTACTCTTATTCATTTAATAAGAATCGATAATCAAATGAAAGTGGTGGGATGTAAGTAATCATACGTTAAACAAGAAACACAATGTGTGACCTATCAAAAAGAAGTCAAATCAATTTAGCATAACCAAGTAAATAACGTTGAATTGTATTTCAATCGAAATTATGCAAGTATAGATTAGTGCATCAAACTATTCATGAATGATTAACTAAATACATACAAAGGGAACTAGTTATACAAAAACATTAAACACCAATTGTTCTCGTATCGATAGTTTTCGCTTTCCTTAATAACGTCCAACGTTCTTTAGTTTTGATTCCTAAGTCTAATAAACACTTTCCTAAACCAATAAAAAGATATTTGACTGTAATTATCATTGGAATCATACTAGTCAATCACATATGTTACATAGTATCTATTGTTTACATCAAACCAATAACGAATACAAAACCACACGAATGATCCTGGAAATCAATACACTCCTGCTCAAATCTTGTCCATATCACTATACAACTTACTTTAAACACTTTTTCTTCCAAAATAAACTAAATCGACGTAAATAACAACTGTCAATCCAAAGATTTCTTTATTGACAATCAAGGCAAGTAAACCACTTGTAAATGATGTAGAAACTACTCTTATTCATTTAATAAGAATCGATAATCAAATGTAAGTGGTGGGATGAAATTAATCATACGTTAAACAAGAAGCACAATGTGTGACCTATCAAAAATAAGTCAAATCAATGTAGCATAACCAAGTAAATAACGGTGAATTGTATTTCAATCGAAATTATGCAACTATAGATTAGTGCATCAAACTATTCATGAATGCTTGACTAAATACATACAAAGGGAACTAGTTATACAAAAACATTAAACAACAACTGTTCTCGCATCGATAGCTTTTGCTTTCCTTATCAACGTGCAACGTTCTTGAGTTTTGATTATTAAGTCTAATAAACACACTTCTAAACCAATATAAAGAAATCTAATTGTAATTATCATTGGAATCATACTTGCCAATCACATGTGTTACATACTATTATTGTTTACATCGAAACAAAACCGAATACAAAACCACACGAATGACCCTTCAAATCAATCCACTCCTCCTCATATCTCGTCCATAACACTGAACAACCTACATCATACACTCTTTATTCAAAAATAACTAAATCAATCCAAATAACAACAGTCAATCCATAGATTTCTTTATTGACAATCAAGGCAAGTAAACCACTTGTAAATGATGAAGAAACTACTCTTATTCATTTAATAAGAATCGATAATCAAATGAAAGTGGTGGGATGTAAGTAATCATACGTTAAACAAGAAACACAATGTGTGACCTATCAAAAAGAAGTCAAATCAATTTAGCATAACCAAGTAAATAACGGTGAATTGTATTTCAATCGAAATTATGCAAGTATAGATTAGTGCATCAAACTATTCATGAAACTAAATACATACAAAGGGAACTAGTTATACAAAAACATAAAACACCAATTTTTCTCGTATCGATTGCTTTCGCTTTCCTTAACAACGTCCAACGTTCTTTAGTTTTGATTCCTAAGTCTAATAAACACTTTCCTAAACCAATATAAAGATATTTGACTGTAATTATTATTGGAATCATACTAGTCAATCACATATGTTACATAGTATCTATTGTTTACATCAAACCAATACCGAATACAAAACCACACGAATGATCCTGAAAATCAATACGCTCCTGCTCAAATCTTGTCCATATCACTATACAACTTACTTCAAACACTCTTTGTTCGAAAATGAACTAAATCAACGTAAATAACAACTGTCAATCCAAAGATTTCTTTATTGACAATCAAGGCAAGTAAACCACTTGTAAATGATGAAGAAACTACTCTTATTCATTTAATAAGAATCGATAATCAAATGAAAGTGGTGGGATGTAAGTAATCATACGTTAAACAAGAAACACAATGTGTGACCTATCAAAAAGAAGTAAAATCAATTTAGCATAACCAAGTAAATAACGGTGAATTGTATTTCAATCGAAATTATGCAAGTATAGATTAGTGCATCAAACTATTCATGAAACTAACTACATACAAGGGAACTAGTTATACAAAAACATTAAACACCAATTTTTCTCGTATCGATAGCTTTCGCTTTCCTTAACAACGTCAACGTTCTTTAGTTTTGATTCCTAAGTCTAATAAACACTTTCCTAAACCAATATAAAGATATTTGATTGTAATTATTATTGGAATCATACTAGTCAATCACATATGTTACATAGTATCTATTGTTTACATCAACCAATACCGAATACAAACCACACGAATGATCCTGAAAATCAATACACTCCTGCTCAAATCTTGTCCATATCACTATACAACTTACTTCAAACACTCTTTGTTCAAAAATGAACTAAATCAACGTAAATAACAACTGTCAATCCAAAGATTTCTTTATTGACAATCAAGGAAAGTAAACCACTTGTAAATGATGAAGAAACTACTCTTATTCATTTAATAAGAATCGATAATCAAATGAAAGTGGTGGGATGTAAGTAATCATACGTTAAACAAGAAACACAATGTGTGACCTATCAAAAAGAAGTAAAATCAATTTAGCATAACCAAGTAAATAACGGTGAATTGTATTTCAATCGAAATTATGCAAGTATAGATTAGTGCATCAAACTATTCATGAAACTAAATACATACAAAGGGAACTAGTTATACAAAAACATTAAACACCAATTGTTCTCGTATCGATTGTTTTCGCTTTCCTTAACAACGTCCAACGTTCTTTAGTTTTGATTCCTAAGTCTCTAAACACTTTCCTAAACCATATAAGATATTTGACTGTAATTATTATTGGAATCATACTAGTCAATCACATATGTTACATAGTATCTATTGTTTACATCAAAGCAATACCGAATACAAAACCACACGAATGATCCTGGAAATCAATACACTCCTGCTCAAATCTTGTCCATATCACTATACAACTTACTTCAAACACTCTTTGTTCCAAAATGAACTAAATCAACGTAAATAACAACTGTCAATCCAAAGATTTCTTTATTGACAATCAAGGAAAGTAAACACTTGTAAATGATGAGAAACTCTTATTCATTTAATAAAATCGATAATCAAATGAAAGTGGTGGGATGTAATTAATCATACGTTAAACAAGAAACACAATGTGTGACTATCAAAAAGAAGTCAAATCAATGTAGCATAACCAAGTAAATAACGATGAATTGTATTTCAATCGAAATTACAACTATAGATTAGTGCATCAAACTATTCATGAATGCTAACTAAATACATACAAAGGGAACTATTTATAACAAAAACTGTTTTCTCGCATCGATAGCTTTTGCTTTCCTTATCAACGTGCAACGTTCTTGAGTTTTGATTATTAAGTCTAATAAACACACTTCTAACCAATATAAAAAAACAATCTGATTGTAATTATCATTGCAATCATACTTGCCAGTCACATGTGTTACATAGTATTATTGTTTACATCGAAACAAAAACCGAATACAAAACCACACGAATGACCCTTAAAATCAATCCACTCCTCCTCATATCTCGTCCATAACATTGAACAACCTACATCATACACTCTTTATTCCAAAATGAACTAAATCAATCCAAATAACAACTGTCAATCCATAGATTTCTTTATTGACAATCAAGGCAAGTAAACCACATGTAAATGATGAAGAAGCTACTTTTATTCATTTAATAAGAATCGATAATCAAATGAAAGTGGTGGGATGTAAGTAATCATACGTTAAACAAGAAACACAATGTGTGACCTATCAAAAAGAAGTGAAATCAATTTAGCATAACCAAGTAAATAACGGTGAATTGTTTTTCAATCGAAATTATGCAAGTATAGATTAGTGCATCAAACTATTCATGAATGCTTAACTAAATACATACAAAGGGAACTAGTTATACAAAAACATTAAACACAAATTGTTCTCGTATCGATAGTTTTCGCTTTCCTTAACAACGTCCAACGTTCTTTAGTTTTGATTCCTAAGTCTAATAAACACTTTCCTAAACCAATATAAAGATATTTGACTGTAATTATTATTGGAATCATACTAGTCAATCACATATGTTACATAGTATCTATTGTTTACATCAAACCAATACCGAATACAAAACCACACGAATGATCCTGGAAATCAATACACTCCTGCTCAAATCTTGTCCATATCACTATACAACTTACTTCAAACACTTTTTCCAAAATGAACTAAATCAACGTAAATAACAACTGTCAATCCAAAGATTTCTTTATTGACAATCAAGGCAAGTAAACAACTTGTAAATGATTAGAAACTACTCTTATTCATTTAATAAGAATCGATAATCAAATGAAAGTGGTGGGATGTAATTAATCATACGTTAAACAGAAGCACAATGTGTGACCTATAAAAAGAAGTCAAATCAATGTAGCATAACCAAGTAAATAACGGTGAATTGTATTTCAATCGAAATTATGCAACTATAGATTAGTGCATCAAACTATTCATGAATGCTTGACTAAATACATACAAAGGGAACTAGTTATACAAAAACATTAAACACAACTGTTCTCGCATCGATAGCTTTTGCTTTCCTTATCAACGTGCAACGTTCTTGAGTTTTGATTATTAAGTCTAATAAACACTTCTAAACCAATATAAAGAAATCTGATTGTAATTATCATTGGAATCATACTTGCCAATCACATGTGTTACATACTATTATTGTTTACATCGAAACAAAACCGAATACAAAACCACACGAATGACCCTTCAAATCAATCCACTCCTCCTCATATCTCGTCCATAACACTGAACAACCTACATCATACACTCTTTATTCAAAATAACTAAATCAATCCAAATAACAACTGTCAATCCATAGATTTCTTTATTGACAATCAAGGCAAGTAAACCACTTGTAAATGATGAAGAAACTACTCTTTTTAATAAGAATCGATAATCAAATGAAAGTGGTGGGATGTAAGTAATCATACGTTAAACAAGAAACACAATGTGTGACCTATCAAAAAGAGTCAAATCAATTTAGCATAACCAAGTAAATAACGGTGAATTGTATTTCAATCGAAATTATGCAAGTATAGATTAGTGCATCAAACTATTCATGAAACTAAATATACAAAGGGAACTAGTTATACAAAAACATAAAACACCATTTTCTCGTATCGATAGCTTTCGCTTTCCTTAACAACGTCCAACGTTCTTTAGTTTTGATTCCTAAGTCTAATAAACACTTTCCTAAACCAATATAAGATATTTGACTGTAATTATTATTGGAATCATACTAGTCAATCACATATGTTACATAGTATCTATTGTTTACATCAAACCAATACCGAATACAAAACACACGAATGATCCTGAAAATCAATACACTCCTGCTCAAATCTTGTCCATATCACTATACAACTTACTTCAAACACTCTTTGTTCCAAATGAACTAAATCAAGTAAATAACAACTGTCAATCCAAAGATTTCTTTATTGACAATCAAGGCAAGTAAACCACTTGTAAATGATGAAGAAACTACTCTTATTCATTTAATAAAAATCGAAATCAAATGAAAGTGGTGGGATGTAATTAATCATACGTTAAACAAGAAACACAATGTGTGACCTATCAAAAGAAGTCAAATCAATGTAGCATAACCAAGTAAATAACGAAATTGTATTTCAATCGAAATTATGCAACTATAGATTAGTGCATCAAACTATTCATGAATGCTAGACTAAATACATACAAAGGAACTAGTTTACAAAACATTAAACAACAACTGTTCTCGATCGATAGCTTTTGCTTTCCTTATCAACGTGCAACGTTCTTGAGTTTTTTTATTATTAAGTCTAATAACACACTTCTAAACCAATATAAAAAAATCTGATTGTAATTATCATTGAATCATACTTGCCAATCACATGTTTACATAGTATTATTGTTTACATCGAAACAAAAACCGAATACAAACCACACGAATGACCCTTAAAATCAATCCACTCCTCCTCATATCTCGTCCATAACACTGAACAACCTACATCATACACTCTTTATTCCAAATGAACTAAATCAATCCAAATAACAACTGTCAATCCATAGATTTCTTTATTGACAATCAAGCAAGTAACCACTTGTAAATGATAAAGAAACTACTCTTATTCATTTAATAAGAATCGATAATCAAATGAAAGTGGTGGGATGTAAGTAATCATACGTTAAACAACAAACACAATGTGTGACCTATCAAAAAGAGTCAAATCATTAGCATAACCAAGTAAATAACGGTGAATTTATTTCAATCGAAATTATGCAAGTATAGATTAGTGCATCAAACTATTCATGAATGATTAACTAAATACATACAAAGGAACTAGTTATACAAAAACATTAAACACCAATTGTTCTCGTATCGATAGTTTTCGCTTCCTTAACAACGTCCAACGTTCTTTAGTTTTGATTCCTAAGTCTAATAAACACTTTCCTAAACCAATATAAAGATATTTGACTGTAATTATCATTGGAATCATACTAGTCAATCACATATGTTACATAGTATCTATTGTTTACATCAAACAATACCGAATACAAACCACACGAATGATCCTGGAAATCAATACACTCCTGCTCAAATCTTGTCCATATCACTATACAACTTACTTCAAACACTCTTTGTTCCAAAATGAACTAAATCAACGTAAATAACAACTGTCAATCCAAAGATTTCTTTATTGACAATCAAGGCAAGTAAACCACTTGTAAATGATGAAGAAACTACTCTTATTCATTTAATAAGAATCGATAATCAAATGAAGTGGTGGGATGTATTAATCATACGTTAAACAAGAAACACAATGTGTGACCTATCAAAAATAAGTCAAATCAATGTAGCATAACCAAGTAAATAACGGTGAATTGTATTTCAATCGAAATTATGCAACTATAGATTAGTGCATCAAACTATTCATGAATGCTTGACTAAATACATACAAAGGGAAGAAATTATACAAAAGCATTAAACAACAACTGTTCTCGCATCGACAGCTTTTGCTTTCCTTATCAACGTGCAACGTTCTTGAGTTTTGATTATTAAGTCTAATAAACAAACTTCTAAACCAATATAAAGAAATCTGATTGTAATTATCATTGGAATCATACTTGCCAATCACATGTGTTACATAGTATTATTGTTTACATCAAAACCAAAACCGAATACAAAACCACACGAACGACCCTTGAAATCAATCCACTCCTGCTAAAATCTTGTCCATAACATTATACAACTTACTTCAAACACTATTTGTTCCAAACTGAACTAAATCAATATAAATAACAACTGTCAATCCAAAGATTTCTTTATTGACAATCAAGGCAAGTAAACCACTTGTAAATGATGTAGAAACTACTCTTATTAATTTAATAAAAATCGATAATCAAATGAAAGTGTGGGATAAGTAATCATACGTTAAACAAGAAACACAATGTGTGACCTATCAAAAATAAGTCAAATCAATGTAGCATAACCAAGTAATTAACGATGAATTGTATTTCAATCGAAATTATGCAACTATAGATTAGTGCATCAAACTATTCATGAATGCTTAACTAATACATACAAAGGGAACAAGTTATACAAAAACATTAAACATAAATTGTTCTCGTATCGATAGTTTTTGCTTTCCTTAACAACGTCCAACGTTCTTTAGTTTTGATTCCTAAGTCTAATAAAGACTTTCCTAAACCAATATAAAGATATTTGACTGTAATTATTATTGGAATCATACTAGTCAATCACATATGTTACATAGTATCTATTGTTTACATCAAGAAAATACCGAATACAAAACCACACGAATGATCCTGGAAATCAAAACACTCCTGCTCAAATCTTGTCCATATCACTATACAACTTACTTCAAACACTCTTTGTTCCAAAATGAACTAAGTCAACGTAAATAACAACTATCAATCCAAAGATTTCTTTATTGACAATCAAGGCAAGTAAACCACTTGTAAATGATGTAGAAACTACTCTTATTCATTTAATAAGAATCGATAATCAAATGAAAGTGGTGGGATGTAATTAATCATACGTTAAACAAGAAACACAATGTGTGACCTATCAAAAAGAAGTCAAATCAATGTAGCATAACCAAGTAAATAACGATGAATTGTATTTCAATCGAAATTATGCAACTATAGATTAGTGCATCAAACTATTCATGAATGCTTGACTAAATACATACAAAGGGAACTAGTTATACAAAAATATTAAACAACAACTGTTCTCGCATCGATAGCTTTTGCTTTCCTTATCAACGTGCAACGTTCTTGAGTTTTGATTATTAAGTCTAATAAACACACTTCAAACCAATATAAAGAAATCTGATTGTAATTATCATTGGAATCATACTTGCCAATCACATGTGTTACATAGTATTATTGTTTACATCGAAACCAAAACCGAATACAAAACCACACGAATGACCCTTGAAATCAATCCACTCCTTCTCATATCTCGTCCATAACACTGAACAACATACATCAAACACTCTTTATTCTAAAATGAACTAAATCAATCCAAATAACAACTGCTAGTCCATAGATTTCTTTATTGACAATCAAGGCAAGTAAACCATTTGTAAATAATGAAGAAACTACTCTTATTCATTTAATAAGAATCGATAATCAAATGAAAGTGGTGGGATGTAAGTAATCATACGTTAAACAGGAAACACAATGTGTGACCTATCAAAAAGAAGTCAAATCAATTTAGCATAACCAAATAAATAACGGTGAATTGTATTTCAATCGAAATTATGCATGTATAGATTAGTGCATCAAACTATTCATGAAACTAAATACATACAAAGGGAACTAGTTATACAAAAACATTAAACTCAAATTGTTCTTCTATCGATAGTTTTCGCTTTCCTTAACAACGTCCAACGTTCTTTAGTTTTGATTCCTAAGTCTAATAAAGACTTTCCTAAACCAATATAAAGATATTTGACTGTAATTATTATTGGAATCATACTAGTCAATCACATATGTTACATAGTATCTATTGTTTACATCAAACCAATACTGAATACAAAACCACACGAATGATCCTGGAAATCAATACACTCCTGCTCAAATCTTGTCCATATCACTATACAACTTACTTCAAACACTCTTTGTTCCAAAATGAACTAAGTCAACGTAAATAACAACTATCAATCCAAAGATTTCTTTATTGACAATCAAGGCAAGTAAACCACTTGTAAATGATGTAGAAACTACTCTTATTCATTTAATAAGAATCGATAATCAAATGAAAGTGGTGGGATGAAGTAATCATACGTTAAACAAGAAGCACAATGTGTGACCTATCAAAATAAGTCAAATCAATGTAGCATAACCAAGTAAATAACGGTGAATTGTATTTCAATCAAAATTATGCAACTATAGATTAGTGCATCAAACTATTATGAATGCTTGACTAAATACATACAAAGGGAACTAGTTATACAAAAACATTAAACAACAACTGTTCTCGCATCGATAGCTTTTGCTTTCCTTATCAACGTGCAACGTTCTTGAGTTTTGATTATTAAGTCTAATAAACACACTTCAAAACCAATATAAAGAAATCTGATTGTAATTATCATTGGAATCATACTTGCCAATCACATGTGTTACATAGTATTATTGTTTACATCGAAACAAAAACCGAATACAAAACCACACGAATGACCCTTAAAATCAATCCACTCCTCCTCATATCTCGTCCATAACACTGAACAACCTACATCATACACTCTTTATTCCAAAATGAACTAAATCAATCCAAATAACAACTGTCAATCCATAGATTACTTTATTGACAATCAAGGCAAGTAAACCACTTGTAAATGATGAAGAAACTACTCTTATTCATTTAATAAGAATCGATAATCAAATGAAAGTGGTGGGATGTAAGTAATCATACGTTAAACAAGAAACACAATGTGTGACCTATCAAAAAGAAGTCAAATCAATGTAGCATAACCAAGTAAATAACGGTGAATTGTATTTCAATCGAAATTATGCAAGTATAGATTAGTGCATCAAACTATTCATGAAACTAAATACATACAAAGGGAACTTGTTATACAAAAACATTAAACACCAATTGTTCTCGTATCGATTGTTTTCGCTTTCCTTAACAACGTCCAATGTTCTTTAGTTTTGATTCCTAAGTCTAATAAACACTTTCCTAAACCAATATAAAGATATTTGACTGTAATTATTATTGGAATCATACTAGTCAATCACATGTGTTACATAGTATCTTTGTTTACATCGAAACCTAAACCGAATACAAAACCACACGAAGGACCCTTAAAATCAATCCACTCCTCCTCATATCTCGTCGATAACGCTGAACAACCTACATCAAACACTCTTTATTCCAAAATGAACTAAATCAATCCAATTAACAACTGTCAATCCATAGATTTCTTTATTGACAATCAAGGCAAGTAAACCACTTGTAAATGATGAAGAAACTACTCTTATTCATTTAATAAGAACCGATAATCAAATGAAAGTGGTGGGATGTAATTAATCATACGTTAAACAAGAAACACAATGTGTGACCTATGAAAAAGAAGTCAAATCAATGTAGCATAACCAAGTAAATAAAGGTGAATTGTATTTCAATCGAAATTATGCAACTATAGATTAGTGCATCAAACTATTCATGAATGCTTAACTAAATACATACAAAGAGAACTAGTTATACAAAAACATTAAACAACAACTGTTCTCGCATCGATAGCTTTTGCTTTCCTTATCAACGTGCAACGTTCTTGAGTTTTGATTATTAAGTCAATATAAAGAAATCTGATTGTAATTATCATTGGAATCATACTTGCCAATCACATGTGTTACATAGTATTATTGTTTACATCGAAACCAAAACCGAATACAAAACCACTCGAATGACCTTAAAATCAATACACTCCTCCTCATATCTGTCCATAACACTGAACAACCTACATCAAACACTCTTTATTCAAAATGAACTAAATCAATCCAAATAACAACTGTCAATCCATAGATTTCTTTATTGACAATCAAGGCAAGTAAACCACTTGTAAATGATGAAGAAACTACTCTTATTCGTTTAATAAGAATCGATAATCAAATGAAAGTGGTGGGATGTAATTAATCATACGTTAAACAAGAAACACAATGTGTGACCTCAAAAAGAAGTCAAATCAATGTAGCATAACCAAGTAAATAACGGTGAATTGTATTTCAATCGAAATTATGCAACTATAGATTAGTGCATCAAACTATTCATGAATGCTTAACTAAATACATACAAAGGGAACTAGTTATACAAAAACATTAAACACAACTGTTCTTGTATCGATAGCTTTTGCTTTCCTTATCAACGTGCAACGTTCTTGAGTTTTGATTATAAGTCTAATAAAACATTTTAAACCAATATAAAGAAATTGATTGTAATTATCATTGGAATCATACTTGCATCAATCACATATGTTACATAGTATTATTGTTTACATCGAAACAAAACCGAATACAAAACCACACGAATGACCCTTAAAACAATCCACTCCTCCTCATATCTCGTCGATAACACTAAACAACCAACATTAAACACTCTTTATTCCAAAATGAACTAAATCAATCCAAATAACAACTATCAATCCATAGATTTCTTTATTGACAATCAAGGCAAGTAAACCACTTGTAAGTGATGAAGAAACTACTCTTATTCATTTAATAAGACCCGATAATCAAATGAAAGTGGTGGGATGTAAGTAATCATACGTTAAACAAGAAACACAATGTGTGACCTATCAAAAAGAAGTCAAATCAATGTAGCATAACCAAGTAAATAACGGTGAATTGTATTTCAATCGAAATTATGCAACTATAGGTTAGTGCATCAAACTATTCATGAATGCTTAACTAAATACATACAAAGGGAACTAGTTATACAAAAACATTAAACACCAATTCTTCTCTTATCGATAGTTTTCGCTTTCCTTAACAACATCCAACGTTCTTTAGTTTTGATTCCTAAGTCTAATGAACACTTTCGAAAACCAATATAAAGATATTTGATTGTAATTATTATTGGAATCATACTAGTCAATCACATATGTTACATTGTATCTATTGTTTACATCCAAACCAATACCGAATACAAAACCACACGAATGATCCTTGAAATCAATACCACTCTGCTCAAATATGTCCATATCACTATACAACTTACTTCAAACACTATTTGTGCCAAACTGAACTAAATCAATATAAATAACAACTGTCAATCCAAAGATTTCTTTATTGACAATCAAGGCAAGTAAACCACTTGTAAATGATGTAAAAACTACTCTTATTCATTTAATAAGAATCGATATTCAAATGAAAGTTGTGGGATGTAATTAATCATACGTTAAACAAGAAACACAATGTGTGACCTATCAAAAAGAAGTCAAATCAATGTAGCATAACCAAGTAAATAACGGTGAATTGTATTTCAATCGAAATTAAGCAACTATAGATTAGTGCATCAAACTATTCATGAATGCTTAACTAAATACATACAAAGGGAACTAGTTATACAAAAACATTAAACAACAACTGTTCTCGCATCGATAGCTTTTGCTTTCCTTATCAACGTGCAACGTTCTTGAGTTTTGATTATTAAGTCTAATAAACACACTTCTAAACCAATATAAAGAAATCTGATTGTAATTATCAATGGAATCATACTTGCCAATCATATGTGTTACATAGTATTATTGTTTACATCGAAACCAAAACCGAATACAAAACCACACGAATGACCCTTAAAATCAATCCACTCCTCCTCATATCTCGTCGATAACACTGAACAACCTACATCAAACACTCTTTATTCCAAAATGAACTAAATCAATCCAAATAACAACTGTCAATCCGTAGATTTCTTTATTAACAATCAAGGCAAGTAAACCACTTGTAAATGATGAAGAAACTACTTTTATTCTTTTAATAAGAACCGATGATCAAATGAAAGTGGTGGGATGTATGTAATCATACATTAAACAAGAAACACAATGTGTGACCAATCAAAAATAAGTCAAATCAATGTAGCATAACCAAGTACATAACGGTGAATTGTACTTCAATCGAAATTATGCAACTATAGATTAGTGAATCAAACTATTCATGAATGCTTAACTAAATACATACAAAAGGAACTAGTTATACAAAAAATTAAACACCTCTCGTTCTCTTATCTATAGTTTTCGCTTTCCTTAACAACATCCAACGTTCTTTAGTTTTGATTCCTAAGTCTAATAAACACTTTCCAAAACCAATATAAAGATATTTGATTGTAATTATTATTGGAATCATACTAGTCAATCACATATGTCACATAGTATCTATTGTTTACATCCAAACCAAAACCGAATACAAAACCACACGAATGATCCTTAAAATCAATACACTCCTGCTCAAATCTTGTCCATAACACTATACAACTTACTTCAAACACTCTTTTTTCCAAAATGAACTAAATCAATGTAAATAACAACTGTCAATCCAAAGATTTCTTTATTGACAATCAAGGCAAGTAAACCACTTGTAAATAATGTAAAAACTACTCTTATTCATTTAATAAGAATCGATAATCAAATGAAAGTGGTGGGATGTAATTAATCATACGTTAAACAAGAAACACAATGTGTGACCTATCAAAAAGAAGTCAAATCAATGTAGCATAACCAAGTAAATAACGGTGAATTGTATTTCAATCGAAATTAAGCAACTATAGATTAGTGCATCAAACTGTTCATGAATGCTTAACTAAATACATACAAAGGGAACTAGTTATACAAAAACATTAAACAACAACTGTTCTCGCATCGATAGCTTTTGCTTTCCTTATCAACGTGCAACGTTCTTGAGTTTTGATTATTAAGTCTAATAAACACACTTCTAAACCAATATAAAGAAATCTGATTGTAATTATCAATGGAATCATACTTGCCAATCACATGTGTTACATAGTATTATTGTTTACATCGAAACCAAAACCGAATACAAAACCACACGAATGACCCTTAAAATCAATCCACTCCTCCTCATATCTTGTCGATAACACTAAAAAACCTACATTAAACACTCTTTATTCCAAAATGATCTAAATCAATCCAAATAACAACAATCAATCCATAGATTTCTTTATTGACAATCAAGGCAAGTAAACCACTTGTAAATGATGAAGAAACTACTCTTATTCATTTAATAAGACTCGATAATCAAATGAAAGTGGTGGGATGTAAGTAATCATACGTTAAACAAGAAAACACAATGTGTGACCTATCAAAAAGAAGTCAAATCAACGTAGCATAACCAAGTAAATAACGGTGAATTGTATTTCAATCGAAATTATACAACTATAGGTTAGTGCATCAAACTATTCATGAATGCTTAACTAAATACATACAAAGGGAACTAGTTATACAAAAACATTAAACACCAATTGTTCTTTTATCGATAGTTTTCGCTTTTCTTAACAACATCCAACGTTCTTTAGTTTTGATTCCTAAGTCTAATAAACAATTTCCAAAACCAATATAAAGATATTTAATTGTAATTATTATTGGAATCAGACTAGTCAATCACATATGTTACATAGTATCTATTGTTTACATCCAAACCAATACCGAATACAAAACCACACGAATGATCATTGAAAGCAGTACACTCCTGCTCAAATATTGTCCATATCACTATACAACTTACTTCAAACACTATTTGTGCCAAACTGAACTAAATCAACATAAATAACAACTATCAATCCGAAGATTTCTTTATTGACAATCAAGGCAAGTAAACCACTTGTAAATGATGTAAAAACTACTCTTATTCATTTAATAAGAATCGATAATCAAATGAAAGTGGTAGGATGTAATTAATCCTACGTTAAACAAGAAACACAATATGTGACCTATCAAAAAGAAGTCAAATCAATGTAGCATAACCAAGTAAATAACGGTGAATTGAATTTCAATCAAAATTAAGCAACTATAGATTAGTGTATCAAACTATTCATGAATGCTTAACTGAATACATACAAAGGGAACTATTTATACAAAAACATTAAACAACAACTGTTCTCGCATCGATAGCTTTTGCTTTCCTTATCAATGTGCATCGTTCTTGAGTTTTGATTATTAAGTCTAATAAACACACTTCTAAACCAATATAAGGAAATCTGATTGTAATTATCAATGGAATCATACTTGCCAATCACATGTGTTACATAGTATTATTGTTTACATCGAAACCAAAACCGAATACAAAACCACACGAATGACCCTTAAAATCAATCCACTCCTCCTCATATCTTGTCGATAACACTAAAAAACCTACATTAAACACTCTTTATTCCAAAATGATCTAAATCAATCCAAATAACAACAATCAATCCATAGATTTCTTTATTGACAATCAAGGCAAGTAAACCACTTGTAAATGATGAAGAAACTACTCTTATTCATTTAATAAGAACCGATAATCAAATGAAAGTGGTGGGATGTAAGTAATCATACGTTAAACAAAAACACAATGTGTGACCTATCAAAAAGAAGTCAAATCAGTGTCGCATAACCAAGTAAATAACGGTGAATTGTATTTCAATCGAAATTATGCAACTATAGATTAGTGCATCAAAGTATTCATGAATGCTTAACTAAATACATACAAAGGGAACTAGTTATACAAAAACATTAAACACCAATTGTTCTCTTATCGATAGTTTTCGCTTTCCTTAACAACATCCAACGTTCTTTAGTTTTGATTCCTAAGTCTAATAAACACTTTCCAAAACCAATATAAAGATATTTGATTGTAATTATTATTGGAATCATACTAGTCAATCACATATGTTACATAGTATCTATTGTTTACATCCAAACCAATACCGAATACAAAACCACACGAATGATCATTGAAATCAGTACACTCCTGCTCAAATATTGTCCATATCACTATACAACTTACTTCAAACACTATTTGTGCCAAACTGAACTAAATCAATATAAATAACAACTATCAATCCAAAGATTTCTTTATTGACAATCAAGGCAAGTAAACCACTTGTAAATGATGTAAAAACTACTCTTATTCATTTAATAAGAATCGATAATCAAATGAAAGTGGTGGGATGTAATTAATCATACGTTAAACAAGAAACACAATGTGTGACCTATCAAAAAGAAGTCAAATCAATGTAGCATAACCAAGTAAATAACGGTGAATTGTATTTCAATCGAAATTACGCAACTATTGATTAGTGCATCAAACTATTCATGAATGCTTAACTAAATACATACAAAGGGAACTATTTATACAAAAACATTAAACAACAACTGTTCTCGCATCGATAGCTTTTGCTTTCCTCATCAACGTGCAACGTTCTTGAGTTTTGATCATTAAGTCTAATAAACACACTTCTAAACCAATATAAAGAATCAGATTGTAATTATCATTGGAATCATACTTGGCAATCACATGTGTTACATAGTATTATTGTTTACATCGAAACCAAAACCGAATACAAAACCACACGAATGGCCCTTAAAATCAATCCACTCCTCCTCATATCTCGTCGATAACACTGAACAACCTACATCAAACACTCTTTATTCCAAAATGAACTAAATCAATCCAAATAACAACTGTCAATCCATAGATTTCTTTATTGACAATCAAGGCAAGTAAACCACTTGTAAATGATGAAGAAACTACTTTTATTCATTTAATAAGAACCGATAATCAAATGAAAGTGGTGGGATGTAAGTAATCATACGTTAAACAAGAAACACAATGTGTGACCTATCAAAAATAAGTCAAATCAATGTAGCATAACCAAGTACATAACGGTGAATTGTACTTCAATCGAAATTATGCAACTATAGATTAGTGAATCAAACTATTCATGAATGCTTAACTAAATACATACAAAAGGAACTAGTTATACAAAAAATTAAACACATATCGTTCTCTTATCTATAGTTTTCGCTTTCCTTAACAACATCCAACGTTCTTTAGTTTTGATTCCTAAGTCTAATAAGCACTTTCCAAACCAATATAAAGAATTGATTGTAATTTATTGGAATCATACTAGTCAATCACATATGTTACATAGTATCTATTGTTTACATCAAACCAAACCGAATACAAAACCACACGAATGATCCTTAAAATCAATACACTCCTGCTCAAATCTTGTCCATAACACTATACAACTTACTTCAAACACTTTTGTTCCAAAATGAACTAAATCAATGTAAATAACAACTGTCAATCCAAGATTTCTTTATTGACAATCAAGGCAAGTAAACCACTTGTAAATGATGTAAAAACTACTCTTATTCATTTAATAAGAATCGATAATCAAATGAAAGTGGTGGGGATGTAATTATCATACGTTAAACAAGAAACACAATGTGTGACCTATCAAAAAGAAGTCAAATCAATGTAGCATAACAAGTAATAACGGTGAATTGTATTTCAATCGAATTATGCAACTATAGATTAGTGCATCAAACTATTCATGAATGCTAACTAAATACATACAAAGGGAACTAGTTATACAAAAACATTAAACAACAACTGTTCTCGCATCGATTAGCTTTTGCTTTCCTTATCAACGTGCAACGTTCTTGAGTTTTGATTATTAAGTCTAATAAAACACTTCTAACCAATATAAAGAAATTAATTGTAATTATCAATGGAATCATACTTGCCAATCACATGGTACATAGTATTATTGTTTACATCGAAACCAAAACCGAATACAAACCACACGAATGGCCCTTAAAATCAATCCACTCCTCTCATATCTCGTCCATAACACTGAACAACCTTATCAAACACTCTTTATTCCAAAATGAACTAAATCAATCCAATAACAACTGTCAATCCAAGATTTCTTTATTGACAATCAAGGCAAGTAAACCACTTGTAAATGATGAAGAAACTTCTTATTCATTTAATAAGAACCGATAATCAAATGAAAGTGGTGGGGTGTAAGTAATCATACGTTAAACAAGAAACACAATATGTGACTTATCAAAAAAAAGTCAAATCAATGTAGCATAACCAAGTAAATAACTGTGAATTTTACTTCAATCGAAATTATGCAACTATAGATTAGTGCATCAAACTATTCATGACTGCTTGACTAAATACATACAAAAGGAACTAGTTATAGTAAAACCTTAAAAAACAACAGTTCTCGCAACGATAGCTTTTGCTTTCCTTATCAACGTGCAACGTTCTTGAGTTTTGATTATTAAGCCTAATAAACACACTTCTAAACCAATATAAAGAAATCTGATTGTAATTATCATTGGAATCATACTTGGCAATCACATGTGTTACATAGTATTATTGTTTACATCCAAACCAAAACCGAATACAATACCACATGAACGACCCCTTGAAATCAATCCACTCCTGCTAAAATCTTGTCCATAACATTATACAACTTACTTTAAACACTACTTGTTCCAAACTGAACTAAATTAATATAAATAACAACTGTCAATCCGAAGATTTCTTTATTGACAATCAAGGCAAGTAAACCACTTGTAAATGATGTAGAAACTACTCTTATTAATTTAATAAAAATCGATATTCAAATGAAAGTTATGGGATATAATTAATCATACGTTGAACAAGAAACTCAATGTGTGACCTATCAAAAAGATAGTCAAATCAATGTAGCATAACCAAGCAAATAACGCTTAATTGTATTTCAATCAAAAATATGCAACTATACATTAGTGCATCAAACTATTCATGAATGCTTAACTAAATACATACAAAGGGAACTAGTTATACAAAAACATTAAACAACAACAGTTCTCGCATCGATAGCTTTTGCTTTCCTTATCAACGTGAAACATTCTTGAGTTTTGATTATAAAGTCTAATAAACAAACTTCTAAACCAATATAAAGAAATTTGATTGTAATTATCAATAGAATCATACTTGCCAATCACATGTGTTACATAGTATTATTGTTTACATCAAAACCAAAACCGAATACAAAATCACACGATAGACCCTTGAAATCAATCCACTCCTCCTCATATCTCATCCATAGCACTGAACAACCTACATCATACACTCTTTATTTCAAAATGAACTAAATCAATCCAAATAACAACTGTCAATCCATAGATTTCTTTATTGACAATCAAGACAAGTAAACCACTTGTAAATGATGAAGAAACTACTCTTATTCATTTAATAAGAGTCGATAATCAAATGAAAGTGGTGGGATGTAAGTAATCATACGTTAAACAAGAAACACAATGTGTGACCTATCAAAAAGAAGTCAAATCAATGTAGCATAACCAAGTAAATAACGGTGAATTGTTTTTCAATCGAAATTATGCAAGTATAGATTAGTGCATTAAACTATTCATGAATGCTTAACTAAATACATACAAAGGGAACTAGTTATACAAAAACATTAAACACCAATTGTTCTCGTATTGATAGTTATCGCTTTCCTTAACAACGTCCAACGCTCTTTAGTTTTGATTCCTAAGTCTAATAAACACTTTCCTAAACCAATATAAAGATATTTGACTGTAATTATTATTGGAATCATAGTAGTCAATCACATATGTTACATAGTATATTTTACATCAAAGCAATACCAAATACAAAACCACACGAATGATCCTGGAAATCAATACACTCCTGCTCAAATCTTGTCCATATCACTATACAACTTACTTCAAACACTCTTTGTTCCAAAATGAACTAAATCAAAGTAAATAACAACTGTCAATCCAAAGATTTATTTATTGACAATCAAGGCAAGTAAACCACTTGTAAATGATGAAGAAACTACTCTTATTCATTTAATAAGAATCGATAATCAAATGAAAGTGATGGGATGTAAGTAATCATACGTTAAACAAGAAACACAATGTGTTACCTATCAAAAAGAAGTCAAATCAATGTAGCATAACCAAGTAAATAACGGTGAATTGTATTTCAATCGAAATTATGCAACTATAGATGAGTGCATAAAACTATTCATGAATGCTTAACTAAATACATACAACGGGACCTAGTTATACAAAAATATTAAACAACAACTGTTCTCGCATCGATAGCTTTTGCTTTCCTTATCAACGTGCAACGTTCTTAAGTTTTGATTATTAAGTCTAATAAACACACTCCAAAACCAATATAAAGAAATCTGATTGTAATTATCGTTGGAATCATGCTTGCCATCAATATGTACATAGTATATTGTTATATCGAAACAAAAACCGAATACAAAACCACACGAATGACCCTTGAAATCAATCCACTCCTCCTCATATCTCGTCCATAGCACTGAACAACCTACATCATACACTCTTTATTTCAAAATGAACTAAATCAATCCAAATAACAACTGTCAATCCATAGATTTCTTTATTGACAATCAAGACAAGTAAACCACTTGTAAATGATGAAGAAACTACTCTTATTCATTTAATAAGAATCGATAATCAAATGAAAGTGGTGGGATGTAAGTAATCATACGTTCAACAAGAAACACAATGTGTGACCTATCACAAAAAAAAACCAAAACAAGAAAAAATCAATGTAGCATAACCAAGTAAATAACGGTGAATTGTTTCAATCGAAATTATGCAAGTATAGATTAGTGCATTAAAACTATTCATGAATGCTTAACTAAATACATACAAAGGGAACTAGTTATACAATACATTAAACACCATTGTTCTCGTATCGATAGTTTTCGCTTTCCTTAACAACGTCCAACGCTCTTTAGTTTTGATTCCTAAGTCTAATAAACACTTTCCTAAACCAATATAAAGATATTTGACTGTAATTATTATTGGAATCATAGTAATCAATCACATATGTTACATAGTATCTATTGTTTACATCAAAGCAATACCGAATAAAAACCACACGAATGATCCTGGAAATCAATACACTCTGCTCAAATCTTGTCCATATCACTATACAACTTACTTCAAACACTCTTTGTTCCAAAATGAACTAAATCAAAGTAAATAACAACTGTCAATCCAAAGATTTATTTATTGATAATCAAGGCAAGTAAACCACTTGTAAATGATGAAGAAACTACTCTTATTCTTTAATAAGAATCGATAATCAAATGAAAGTGATGGGATGTAAGTAATCATACGTTAAACAAGAACACAATGTGTTACCTATCAAAAAGAAGTCAAATCAATGTAGCATAACCAAGTAAATAACGGTGAATTGTATTTCAATCGAAATTATGCAACTATAGATGAGTGCATAAAACTATTCATGAATGCTTAACTAATACATACAACGGGACCTAGTTATACAAAATATTAAACAACAACTGTTCTCGCATCGATAGCTTTTGCTTTCCTTATCAACGTGCAACGTTCTTAAGTTTTGATTATTAAGTCTAATAAACACACTCCAAAACCAATATATAGAAATCTGATTGTAATTATCGTTGGAATCATGCTTGCCAATCACATGTGTTACATAGTATTATTGTTTATATCGAAACAAAAACCGAATACAAAACCACACGAATGACCCTTGAAATCAATCCACTCCTCCTCATATCTCGTCCATAGCACTGAACAACCTACATCATACACTCTTTATTTCAAAATGAACAAAATCAATCCAAATAACAACTGTCAATCCATAGATTTCTTTATTGACAATCAAGACAAGTAAACCACTTGTAAATGATGAAGAAACTACTCTTATTCATTTAATAAGAATCGATAATCAAATGAAAGTGGTGGGATGTAAGTAATCATACGTTAAACAAGAAACACAATGTGTGACCTATCAAAAAGAAGTCAAATCAATGTAGCATAACCAAGTAAATAACGGTGAATTGTTTTTCAATCGAAATTATGCAAGTATAGATTAGTGCATTAAACTATTCATGAATGCTTAACTAAATACATACAAAGGGAACTAGTTATACAATAACATTAAACACCAATTGTTCTCGTATCGATAGTTTTCGCTTTCCTTAACAACGTCCAACGCTCTTTAGTTTTGATTCCTAAGTCTAATAAACACTTTCCTAAACCAATATAAAGATATTTGACTGTAATTATTATTGGAATCATGGTAATCAATCACATATGTTACATAGTATCTATTGTTTACATCAAAGCAATACCGAATACAAAACCACACGAATGATCCTGGAAATCAATACACTCCTGCTCAAATCTTGTCCATATCACTATACAACTTACTTCAAACACTCTTTGTTCCAAAAAGAACTAAATCAAAGTAAATAACAACTGTCAATCCAAAGATTTAATTATTGACAATCAAGGCAAGTAAACCACTTGTAAATGATGAAGAAACTACTCTTATTCATTTAATAAGAATCGATAATCAAATGAAAGTGATGGGATGTAAGTAATCATACGTTAAACAAGAAACACAATGTGTTACCTATCAAAAAGAAGTCAAATCATGTAGCATAACCAAGTAATAACGGTGAATTGTATTCAATCGAAATTATGCAACTATAGATGAGTGCATAAAACTATTCATGAATGCTTAACTAAATACATACAACGGGACCTAGTTATACAAAAATATTAAACAACAACTGTTCTCGCATCGATAGCTTTTGCTTTCCTTATCAACGTGCAACGTTCTTAAGTTTTGATTATTAAGTCTAATAAACACACTCCAAAACCAATATAAAGAAATCTGATTGTAATTATCGTTGGAATCATGCTTGCCAATCACATGTGTTACATAGTATTATTGTTTATATCGAAACAAAAACCGAATACAAAACCACACGAATGACCCTTGAAATCAATCCACTCCTCCTCATATCTCGTCCATAGCACTGAACAACCTACATCATACACTCTTTATTTCAAAATGAACTAAATCAATCCAAATAACAACTGTCAATCCATAGATTTCTTTATTGACAATCAAGACAAGTAAACCACTTGTAAATGATGAAGAAACTACTCTTATTCATTTAATAAGAATCGATAATCAAATGAAAGTGGTGGGATGTAAGTAATCATACGTTAAACAAGAAACACAATGTGTGACCTATCAAAAAGAAGTCAAATCAATGTAGCATAACCAAGTAAATAACGGTGAATTGTTTTTCAATCGAAATTATGCAAGTATAGATTAGTGCATTAAACTATTCATGAATGCTTAACTAAATACATACAAAGGGAACTAGTTATACAATAACATTAAACACCAATTGTTCTCGTATCGATAGTTTTCGCTTTCCTTAACAACGTCCAACGCTCTTTAGTTTTGATTCCTAAGTCTAATAAACACTTTCCTAAACCAATATAAAGATATTTGACTGTAATTATTATTGGAATCATAGTAATCAATCACATATGTTACATAGTATCTATTGTTTACATCAAAGCAATACCGAATACAAAACCACACGAATGATCTGGAAATCAATACACTCCTGCTCAAATCTTGTCCATATCACTATACAACTTACTTCAAACACTCTTTGTTCCAAAATGAACTAAATCAAAGTAAATAACAACTGTCAATCCAAAGATTTATTTATTGACAATCAAGGCAAGTAAAACTTGTAAATGATGAAGAAACTACTCTTATTCATTTAATAAGAATCGATAATCAAATGAAAGTGATGGGATGTAAGTAATCATACGTTAAACAAGAAACACAATGTGTTACCTATCAAAAAGAAGTCAAATCAATGTAGCATAACCAAGTAAATAACGGTGAATTGTATTTCAATCGAAATTATGCAACTATAGATGAGTGCATAAAACTATTCATGAATGCTTAACTAAATACATACAACGGGACCTAGTTATACAAAAATATTAAACAACAACTGTTCTCGCATCGATAGCTTTTGCTTTCCTTATCAACGTGCAACGTTCTTAAGTTTTGATTATTAAGTCTAATAAACACACTCCAAAACCAATATAAAGAAATCTGATTGTAATTATCGTTGGAATCATGCTTGCCAATCACATGTGTTACATAGTATTATTGTTTATATCGAAACAAAAACCGAATACAAAACCACACGAATGACCCTTGAAATCAATCCACTCCTCCTCATATCTCGTCCATAGCACTGAACAACCTACATCATACACTCTTTATTTCAAAATGAACAAAATCAATCCAAATAACAACTGTCAATCCATAGATTTCTTTATTGACAATCAAGACAAGTAAACCACTTGTAAATGATGAAGAAACTACTCTTATTCATTTAATAAGAATCGATAATCAAATGAAAGTGGTGGGATGTAAGTAATCATACGTTAAACAAGAAACACAATGTGTGACCTATCAAAAAGAAGTCAAATCAATGTAGCATAACCAAGTAAATAACGGTGAATTGTTTTTCAATCGAAATTATGCAAGTATAGATTAGTGCATTAAACTATTCATGAATGCTTAACTAAATACATACAAAGGGAACTAGTTATACAATAACATTAAACACCAATTGTTCTCGTATCGATAGTTTTCGCTTTCCTTAACAACGTCCAACGCTCTTTAGTTTTGATTCCTAAGTCTAATAAACACTTTCCTAAACCAATATAAAGATATTTGACTGTAATTATTATTGGAATCATAGTAATCAATCACATATGTTACATAGTATCTATTGTTTACATCAAAGCAATACCGAATACAAAACCACACGAATGATCCTGGAAATCAATACACTCCTGCTCAAATCTTGTCCATATCACTATACAACTTACTTCAAACACTCTTTGTTCCAAAATGAACTAAATCAAAGTAAATAACAACTGTCAATCCAAAGATTTATTTATTGACAATCAAGGCAAGTAAACCACTTGTAAATGATGAAGAAACTACTCTTATTCATTTAATAAGAATCGATAATCAAATGAAAGTGATGGGATGTAAGTAATCATACGTTAAACAAGAAACACAATGTGTTACCTATCAAAAAGAAGTCAAATCAATGTAGCATAACCAAGTAAATAACGGTGAATTGTATTTCAATCGAAATTATGCAACTATAGATGAGTGCATAAAACTATTCATGAATGCTTAAATACTAAATACATACAAGGGACCTAGTTATACAAAAATATTAAACAACAACTGTTCTCGCATCGATAGCTTTTGCTTTCCTTATCAACGTGCAACGTTCTTAGTTTTGATTATTAAGTCTAATAAAAACACTCCAAAACCAATATAAAGAAATCTGATTGTAATTATCGTGGAATCATGCTTGCCAATCACATGTGTTACATAGTATTATTGTTTATATCGAAACAAAAACCGAATACAAAACCACACGAATGACCCTTGAAATCAATCCACTCCTCCTCATATCTCGTCCATAGCACTGAACAACCTACATCATACACTTTTTATTCAAAATGAAAAAAATCAATCCAAATAAAACTGTCAATCCATAGATTTCTTTATTGACAATCAAGACAAGTAAACCACTGTAAATGATGAAGAAACTACTCTTATTCATTTAATAAGAATCGATAATCAAATGAAAGTGGTGGGATGTAAGTAATCATACGTAAACAAGAAACACATGTGTGAACCTCAAAAAGAAGTCAAATCAATGTAGCATACCAAGTAAATAACGGTGAATTGTTTTTCAATCGAAATTATGCAAGTATAGATTAGTGCATAAACTATTCATGAATGCTTAACTAAATACATACAAAGGGAACTAGTTATACAATAACATTAAACACCAATTGTTCTCGTATCGATAGTTTTCGCTTTCCTTAACAACGTCCAACGCTCTTTAGTTTTGATTCCTAAGTCTAATAAACACTTTCCTAAACCAATATAAAGATATTTGACTGTAATTATTATTGGAATCATAGTAATCAATCACATATGTTACATAGTATCTATTGTTTACATCAAAGCAATACCGAATACAAAACCACACGAATGATCCTGGAAATCAATACACTCCTGCTCAAATCTTGTCCATATCACTATACAACTTACTTCAAACACTCTTTGTTCCAAAAAGAACTAAATCAATAGTAAATAACAACTGTCAATCCAAAGATTTAATTATTGACAATCAAGGCAAGTAAACCACTTGTAAATGATGAAGAAACTACTCTTATTCATTTAATAAGAATCGATAATCAAATGAAAGTGATGGGATGTAACTAATCATACGTTAAACAAGAAACACAATGTGTGACCTATCAAAAAGAAGTCAAATCAATGTAGCATAACCAAGTAAATAACGGTGAATTGTATTTCAATCGAAATTATGCAACTATAGATGAGTGCATAAAACTATTCATGAATGCTTAACTAAATACATACAAAGGGACCTAGTTATACAAAAACATTAAACAACAACTGTTCTCGCATCGATAGCTTTTGCTTTCCTTATCAACGTGCAACGTTCTTGAGTTTTGATTATTAAGTCTAATAAACACACTCCAAAACCAATATAAAGAAATCTGATTGTAATTATCATTGGAATCATGCTTGCCAATCACATGTGTTACATAGTATTATTGTTTATATCGAAACAAAAACCGAATACAAAACCACACGAATGACCCTTGAAATCAATCCACTCCTCCTCCTATCTCGTCCATTACACTGAACAACCTACATCATACACTCTTTATTCCAAAATGAACTAAATCAATCCAAATAACAACTGTCAATCCATAGATTTCTTTATTGACAATCAAGACAAGTAAACCACTTGTAAATGATGAAGAAACTACTCTTATTCATTTAATAAGAATCGATAATCAAATGAAAGTGGTGGGATGTAAGTAATCATACGTTAAACAAGAAACACAATGTGTGACCTATCAAAAAGAAGTCAAATCAATGTAGCATAACCAAGTAAATAACGGTGAATTGTTTTTCAATCGAAATTATGCAAGTATAGATAGTGCATTCAAACTATTCATGAATGCTTAACTAAATACATACAAAGGGAATAGTTATACAATAACATTAACCAAATTGTTCTCGTATCGATAGTTTTCGCTTTCCTAACAACGTCCAACGCTCTTTAGTTTTGATTTAAGTCTAATAAACACTTTTCTAAACCAATATAAAGATATTTGACTGTAATTATATTGGAATCATAGTAATCAATCACATATGTTACATAGTATCTATTGTTTACATCAAAGCAATACCGAATACAAAACCACACGAATGATCCTGGAATCAATACACTCCCTGCTCAAATCTTGTCCATATCACTATACAACTTACTTCAAACACTCTTTGTTCCAAAATGAACTAAATCAAATGTAAATAACAACGTCAATCCAAAGATTTATCTTGGACAATAAGGCAAGTAAACCACTTGTAAATGATGAAGAAACTCTCTATCATTTAATAAGAATCGATAATCAAATGAAAGTGATGGATGTAAGTAATCATACGTTAAACAAGAAACACAATGTGTTACCTATCAAAAAGAAGTCAAATCAATGTAGCATAACCAAGTAAATAACGGTGAATTGTATTTCAATCGAAATTATGCAACTATAGATGAGTGCATAAAACTATTCATGAATGCTAACTAAATACATACAAGGGACCTAGTTATACAAAATATTAAACAACAACTGTTCTCGCATCGATAGCTTTTGCTTTCCTTATCAACGTGCAACGTTCTTAGTTTTGATTATTAAGTCTAATAAACACACTCCAAAACCAATATAAAGAAATCTGATTGTAATTATC